>PDGT01000039.1:3043959-3059850 GCA_003671415.1 Megathymus violae | reverse complement strand
ATGCGCGGATTTGACGGCCAAGGTCGAGGCCGCGATTCTGCCGCGCGCCGCCGCCGTGTCGGCTGGTCTCTCGCGCGCCCTCACAGCTTTCTAGACTCATTCTGGAAACTAAGAGGGATAATGCGCAATTCGGGACGCGAGTGAACACCCACAAGACGAAGGTAAGTTGTCATCAAAGTACGTTTGAAATGCCAAATAAAATATTCGAACTGAATCATACTTTTGTAATCGTGCAGTTTAATTACTATCTATAGATACGGAACACACCTATCTATACAATATGTGACTAGGTATCTTGTTTTGTGCGCGCATCGCAATTGAAGTGATGAACCTTTGAGGGAATAATGTGTCTTTAGTTTAGCAAATAGTTCAAGGAATATAGTGCTATCTAGCAGAGTTATGGGTAATGCCTTTGCAGAATTGGTAACATCACCTTGCACTGTTTTTGCGCGTCTCGCGTCATCTACTGTACGCTAATTGCCTGAACAAATACCTCGGTTGTATTCGTAATAATAGTTACCTATGTTAAAAACAATAAGTTTATTAAAAGCTAATGCAGTACCTACATATATTGTTACGAATATGATAGTATACTGCAGCTTATTGGATTTTAATTTAATTTTAATATTAGGGTCAATATAATAATGTGCAATAACTTTGGTAAAGTAATCGAACTAGCCTTCAGTCTGAAAATATGGAACTATAAAACGAGTAGATGCTTCTCACTTCTTTTTTCAATTAAAATAAAAGTAATTATGGCAGCAAAACCAAATAAAGTCGTAAATTTGAAGAATGATGGCCGTCATTTGTCAACATAACACCAAATATTGTAGCAGTCTGATTAAATGACATCTGTGTCTGAGATTTTGACAGGAATATTAGATCGATCGATGTTTTGTCTATTGGTGTTTATTAGTTATCTGAGTAATATTAACATCGTAAGGGAACTCCCACTTAAGAACTCTCTATAATGTCCTCAAAGGTGTGTGACGTTTGTCAATCCGCACTTGGTCAGAACAGACTACGGCTTTAACCCCTCCCATTATGAGAAGTGACCCGACCCCAGCTGTGAGATGGTTGTGGGCAGTAATGATTGTGACGTGAACATCATTGGGGCCAGCTAGTTTATGTAGGTACAAATATTTATTATAAGTTTTCACTTTGTCACTAAGTCCATTCGGATAAAAAATCCTAATAGTTCTGCTATTAACACAACTGGACATGTAATTGTAATTACAATTATGTTATTTTTATTTACATTTTATTATTTCCTTACAATATGATACAAACGTTGACTTTATTCTATAATCATTCTCTGAATAACTTTAACTTTGGGGTTTGCAGAAAACTTTATTATTATTATATTATTATTATTTATTATAAATAAAAACAAACGTCAGTAAAGCAGAACAACAAAGAAGAATATTTAATAAAAATACCGTTAAAATAAGAATATTGTTTATTATATAATGTTTTGATAGAAACAACCTACAAACACTGGTCAACTTGTATGTTGTATACGTACCAATCATGTAGGTACATGACGCCATGTTTGTTTTAATGTGGGCGTATAAAATATCACGTGTAAAGGTAATCACCTTATAGCGTAATAACTACATACTTTATAGCAACAGTGGAACTTAAGTGTATCGGCGTGTATAAAACGATAGTTATACGTAACCAGCGGTAGTATACGATTTAAACTACAAGCATTTTAAATAACTTTAAAAACCGGTGTTTTGGAAGTTGGATTCATGATAACGGAAAGACAAACATAATTAAGCGCCAAAAATATCGATTTTGAATTGGATACTAATCGAATTGGCAGCTTTCTTAGCGTTTGATCTGGATCTCGTAGCTGTAGGCTTAATCTTGTATTGTCGTTTAGTTAAAGCATGATTTCGATTGTCTCCATTTCTTAACACCGCTCATGTTACAAATGGCCATAGGTGGAGACCATTTCCCATTACAAGACAATTAACTCGTTTGCTACTTTTTATTTTGTAGGAATACCTGCTATGAAAAACATATATAACCGAGAATATCCCATATATTAGAAGTTATATACAATATCTGCTTCGAACAAAATATTATTAAAATATGAAAAAAAATTCACCAACAGTTTAAATGTTTGGGAGGAGAGACCACTGTATTTTTGATTTTTAAAGCATAATTTACAAACTATTCCGTTGATGAAAATTATACTTTTGAACTTCTACATTATTTTTGAACACCTATCCATAATTTTTTCACGATAAGTATAATATTTATTCCATTACTATATTAACATTTATGATATTGTCGCCTCTAAACGATATTCAGTTTGTGTTCTACTCCGACGATGTCTTGGTTGTACTGTTTAAAGAACTTTTTCCTCAAGCTTGCAATATGAACGATGAAAGATACGCTGAATTTTTATTAGTGATTCTAATTTTTTCTCCTTTCCTGCTTTTTCTTTTTGGGTCTTATAAAAAAATCTAACGAACCTTGGTTATAAATTATTTAAATCAGAGTAAAATCCACCACTAATGTAATGCGTAGTTTAAAAAAATAATCGTAGAAACGTTTAAACAGCAATAGTGACTTGGTTTTGTTTTGTCTCGTAAACACATAACAAGGAAGATGGCGTCAAAACGGGCATGCTGTTTCACAATCTGTTCGCTCGCACACCCTGGGGCGCAGTACGCGTGCGCTCATCCCCATAGGCCAGAGGCGGCTGGGGTGGCGTAGGCGTACATCTCACCCGCGCCTTTATCGACCCGCCCGGCCTGCCGGTATAGATAAAAAAAATGTTTATCGACTATTGACAAAAGTTTTTTTTTTATGGGGAGTGCGCATCATGGCGGTCGCTAAGTAGTTGTAAATGGAATGGTTGTTTTTTTCCAATTTACTGTTCACAAACAGCGTTTTTTAGAGGGTGCTCGCAATAAGGATGCTGTAAAATAGTCTTGAGCCGATCTTAACTGGGAATGGGTGGTTACCAATGTTATATACATTTGAGGTCACGTGATGATTATTTTAACACTTGACTTCGCGCATTTGTTACATAGTTATATCTAAAATATGGAATCATTTGGCCTTTTGTTTAATTGTTGTTACTTTGTTTACCGTTTATTTTTGACGTTAATGTAGTAATGTAGTTGATGACGCTGTATGTTAGTAAATTGACAATGTAAGCTCCCAACGCGACATGCAGTACAACAATGCCGCAATAAAATTACGCTGTTACTTAATTGCATCTGAGATATGCAAATAACATTAATGGACTGACTCAAGTTCTACTTAATTGACTAGAGATGATCGGATAATTAAACGAAGCAAATAACATTGTCATATTACAGATATAAGTTGATTAAGTTATTGAAAAATTGAAATTCTATGTAAATTGTAGTACGTGCATTTATACAAAGACACAGTAAAAGAGAGACAGAGAGTAGGAGAGACGAACATAGAGATTGGGTCCGATTGGGTACTTCTGGGGATATATTTGTCTTATTTTACAAGGAACATAACTCAATCCAATTTAAATCGACATAATTGAGTTGAAAATAATTATATGGAATAAGAAAAGTATTAGGCGACGCAGAAAGTTTTCCGACAAAAAGAATATGTATAAGACATTGGTCAATTTTATTATTTTGAACATGTATTAAGAGTAAAAATGCAATTATCTTTTTACGAGCTAAATTGAGATATGTATCGTCGAGAATCGACTTGATGAATGATTTTACGATTTTTACGATTTCAAATGTTGTTTTACCAAAGTAAACATGGTTTTACAATTTCTCGTGAGTTGAACTAATACCTTCAAGTGAGGAGGGTAGTTTTATTTGGGCGCCACACCTAACCGAAGCTTTGCATAAAAATATAAGAAAAGGTGATGAATTTCAACTTTATCGATGTAATACAACAAACCAAATACCAGAGTGCGGTTTGTTTTGTTAAATTATAAGACATTTTTGGTTCTTATCTGGAAGGCATTTCTTTACGAAATCAAAGTAGTATTAATTTTTCGCAAGTGTACGAAATTATTCTTAGTAGTCTTCACTGCTATCAGCAACGTCTGATGATACATAAGACTCCAATGGCTTCTCTTTGGTGCAGTCAATGCTGTAAATGTTGAACTTCCTGTATAGTACAGCGTTTAAATTTTCGTGTCACCCTCCATATGGCCTTAATATGGTATCGTGCGACTTCTTTTTATTCCCAAAAAATCAGCTCAAAGCGAAATAGGTCTCATGAAATAAAAAATGACATGAAAGAAGCCGATAGCAAAACGGCAAGAAATTCCCAAGGACAATATTTTCTGGTGTTATTGAACAGAGAATCCTTATTTCTACTTATGGTTATAGTATATTGAATACATGTCCAAGCAGTTCTGTTCTTAAAATCAAATCCAGTTTGTAATAAGAATGGTGTTATGTTATAACGGATACGTTAACTGAATTAGATCTATTGAAGCCGATATATTGTGTGATAATTGTAAATGTGTCTGTCTAACAAGTAATTTTGGAGGTACCTCCCATTATAGATTTCCTTATTTACGGGGCTGGAGGGTGCCTCAGCTGAGCTGCGCGGGGAGGGCTGCGCCGGTCGATCTCTCAATGCCAAGGCCACCTACGCCCGGGTGTTTACTTATTCAAAGAAACACTGATTTTAGGAACGTTGTGTGGGCGTATTGGCGTTAAATTAAATTGCGAATTTCAAAGTATCTCCGCCATGTACCATAAAACGTGTTATCTATATTATAAATAATATAACTTTCGTCTTTGAATGTCTACATCAAATATCTTTTGGAAATTTTATTATAGGTAGACTTTTTTTAAGGAGACCTGAATATATTTTTCGTCAGTTCGTTTTGTTTTCATTGCTGTTATCACAGAATCTTGTCATATAATACTACAAATAAAGTTAAATTGATTGTACCAAATATCAGACTTAGCAAAACTGGTAGCTCTTTCATGGATGTGTAAAAATTTGTAAAAGTGGGACAGAGAAAGACTGATTTAAGCATTCTTTTATTTTTAAGCTTAGTACTTCGCTGACGAACATACGAGCTCAGATGTATGGAACTGTTGTTCATGTACATCCTTAATACTAGGGGCATTAGTAATACGTTCCTATTGCCTTTTGTTGACTAACAAAAAAGTAATTAATGTGTTTTATGCGCATATTCGTGTGATAAATTATGTTGCTGTAAGGAAAATATCCTAAAGTAGTTTGTGAAGTCCACTACCCCGCAATAACATTTGGTGGGCTGAGACTGGGAGAGAACTATTCCACAGATCTCATGGAAGCACAGTTATAGTTTTATATAACATTCTTGCACTATAACTAAGTGTTTCTTAGATTAGCTGTTATCTTTTTGTGCCTAAGCATTCGCACCATTTTGACGCTGATCGATTTTTCAATAATAGAAAAAGGCTGAGTACTAAATGCAGTTCGAACAGAGACAATACAAAACAAAATACGAGTACCTAAGTATACAAAAATGATTTTTTTTCCCAGCTGTCGCAAGATGTCGCTGCATCCATGGCAGATTAAAACAACAATTGGTACAGTATCCTATGTACTGATCATTGCCAATTATAAAATATACTCCTTCAGTTCTAGGATTTTGATCCTAAATAGTTACGGATTGTGATAAAGTCGTGTTATGTAGATCCAATCGAGTACGCGTGTAGCTGAGAGGCGTGGGGTGAGATGTGCCGGTCGATACTCATTGCCAAGGACTCCCACGCGCGGCCAATTATTAAAGGCACCTCCAGGTGTATTATTTTGGTGCCTTGTGAGTTGTAATTCTTGTTAGCGCTTTTTATGTCAGTACCATCATTACTGTCACGTAACCCGCCGGTTCGTTTGCCTGTTGTTAAGTACAAATAAAAACCACGTTCGATCTCGTCTCGTCTCTTCGAGTCAGAACCGGCAAATCCCACCGTTTGTGGCCATCGAAAACTAAAAAAAAATATTCAAGTTTGGTGTCAAATCGTAGGTTTCCGACTACGCCCGATCGATTGCACTTGTCCGTTTTTTGCTAACGTACGTAGTTCCGAAGATAACTGACACATTATATTAGCTCCAGTTCGTTATCTAATCACTCGTCCATCACAATCAATCAACATCGACGAATGTCGAAGTTAGGTTATAAACATATTAATTTACAAATAATTTGTTGTCCTAAGGTTGAAAAAATAATATTAGATTATAAATTAGACTACCTTAAAAACTGTTATAGACATACACATTTTAAAAGTGATCATTCAACAACAACGAGGATATGTCACTGTAGTGGAGTAGAAGTGCAAGCGTTTGCCTTATGGTTAAAATCATACATAAAAAAAAACTATGAATAAGATAATTTTTATATTGTAGAATTATATGTGTGCATATAATGTTATTAATAAATGATTATTGTATACTAGACATCATACTATCAGAAATTACGTTTTGCATAAAATATATAATTATGCTTGTGTTATCGCTGAAACCTACGATTTGACACCAAACTTGAATTTTTTTTTAGTTTTCGATGGCCACAAATGGTGGGATTTGCCGGTTCTGACTCGACGAGACGAGACGAGATCGAATGTGTTTTTATTAGGTATTAAATTTTTAAGGCACGTCTATTTCTGTGATTTAAATAAACTAGAGCTGTTGCCTTGTATATTTTTTCCAAGTCCTAAATCATATCCCTAACTGAAATTATCAGAAACAATCGCATATTTCGAAATAGTTTCATATGCATAATCGTAATTGAAACCAGTGAAATATTCATATATTCATATCCTTATCTAGATCCAAAATTCCACATACCTACTTATACATTTATTTCATATTACTTTATTCCTATAAACCATGCAATGTACTTTAAAGTTTGCGACTGAGAATTAAACTTTATAACGTAATCTATATTTACCTCAACGGTTTACAACGTACAATGACCATTAAATCCTCGTATAGCGTCACCAAACATTTTTACAAGAATCTATTCATCTGCTTATTTTTCCAGGATGAAGCATATCGCATCGCGGCATCAACACGCAACTAGGCAACTCTTCATTTCAATAGATCGTGAGTACGGTGAGCAATCTGCAATATTTTAATTTTGTAACATGTACATTGAGCTTCTACATTTATCGGATCTGATACCTCCATTGACATTGTGCTAGTAGAAACACAATGAATACTAATTTTTCATCGTCATCATAACTCGTAAATTTCCCACTACAGAGCTCACATCGCAATGAGGATAAAATCGTACATTTTTTTGAGTCAGATCACTGATTCGTAGCTAGTTTTTTTTTATGTAAAGAGCCCACAAATGAACAGCCATGGCATGGGATGGTAATTGGTCACCGCCGCTTATGGGTATCTGTTATACCAAAGGCATTATCGAATCGTTGCTAGGTAGCAATGAAGATGAACTTATCACACGATAATCTCATGTATAGTAGTGTATCAAGTAATTAAGTAAATGTACCTATATTTAGTAACGGAAATTATTCATATTGTAGTATTATGTCACCGCAGTGCACAAAATAAACAGAACAAATGTCGGAACTGCTAATATAACATATAATATTGTTACGAAGCTTCTCGAAAGGATGGCTCAGAAGAGGAGGGCCGCAGCTTTATCAAGTTTCTGGAAGGGTGCCAGACCCTAACTTTGGATACAATAGAGGCAATAAAAAAAATAAAAAAAACCCAGGTGGTAACAAAAACTACCTGGGACACTTCAAGCCACTCTCGCCCGTATGGCTTGGGCTAAAGTGGCGAATATGGCACGTTTGGGCGAATATGGCATGTTTAGCTGACCCGCTATTATTATGTCGATTTCCGGGTATTACACACACCGGCAGAATTAGCGGAACATAAAAAAGGGATATTGTCAAATACTAAATTTTATTTTTAAACAAATAATAATTAAACACGAAACATGAATTAAATTGACATGTTTTCACATTTATTTGCAACACCATACGTAAAATTTAATGAAAAAAAAAACAAATTAAACAAAATGCATTTTTCTTCGATATCGTAATGACAGAGAAACATTTGAAAATTTAAAATTTTCTGACGGTTCACAATTAATTAAATGCATGTTTAATAACGAGTCTTTCCCCCCGTGCTCTGACGAAGGTTTCCATCCGTCTGAGCATGCTGCGGATGATGCTGTCGATGATTTCTTGGGGCAACCTCTGCCAATCTTCAAGTAATGCGTTTCGCAACTCGCCCAGATTGTTGGGAGGTGGCATTCTTGATTTGATACTCCTCTTTAGCAAGTCCCAAATATGTTCGATTGGATTCATATCCGGGGACCGTGCTGGCCACTCCATCACTGTTACACCACACGTTTCTGGAAGGCCTGAAAATCGATATAAATAGCGGGTAGGGTCGCCCATAGGGCATTCGGTTCCCGAATACGAAAGTGAAGAGTTGTCTCCTTGTGAAGCGAATACCTGCGGTCTACGAGTGCGACTGCTACTGTGGAAGTGATATAAAGTCTTAGCGGAACTACTGTGGCATTTTACGAACCTGTAGATCCTGCCACGTAACAATATTATGATTATGTGACTTGCTTGCTTTGTTTGTCTATATGGAAATTGGAATTTAATTAAGTATGTACGCAAAAGCCCATAAATTTAATATTTTTTCACGTTGATTGTCTAATATTCTAACTATGTACAGACTAAATTAATGCCTTTACAAGCATGAAGTTTAACACAGAAGTTCTTTATCTAATTCTTATTTTAAGCATTTTCGCTTTTCCAATTGTGTTCCTACTGGTAGAAATTTCTGAGTAGGAATAAGATTTTAATATGTATATTTCATGTTTCCTGTAATTTTATATTATGTAGAAAATGATTGAATAAATAAAAAAAATCACTCCAATAATAAAAATGAATCTCTACCTGTTACAAAGCAGTCGTTTATTTTCTTTGTGAACATGACACAAAAGAACTGAACGGATTTTTATGAACTTTTTACGAGTGTTTAACGAGAATCATGAAGCTGTACAGATTAATTACATGAAAGTAGAGTATCGGTAAACCAAGAACACGTTCCTAGACGCGAGTCCTCTGACGCAGAGCTCTATCCCGTGACGATTCTGACGCACGCTAACTTAGTTGGTGACGCAAATGACTCCATTTACCTTTGCCCATGACGCAACTTTGTTTTTGGTCATAGCACAAGTACTTTTATACTGCGATATAAAAACTTGGGGTTTCTTAACCGTAGCTTCGGAACTGATGTTGCAATTTGTGATTTTATAGGGAGTTACATAATAGATACGTTTGATACATGATCTATACTGATAATGAAACCGTAATGGTGTCGAATCTGTACGTCGGAAATTTATTGAGAATTTCAATGTGGACATAGTTATTGTTATGTAGAGGCCAAAAAAATGTTTTTTGGCATTTTTCTATTTTATTTTATTTTGATATTTTGTCGGTCGGTCGGTCGGTCGGTCTTACAAAATTAAAACCACTAACAGATTAGGTTTTTTTCCCGGTTCCGGCATTGTAACTGCTAGCACATACGTCTTTGATCTCCGCGAAAAATAAATAAAAACAGTGAAATTAGTGTAAAGTTGGCGTTTTTATTGCCCAAAATTCAATCGCAATACGGCGGAGAAAGTGTGAAAGTGGACACAGATATTAAAATAAAACTCGAGAAAATAATACCATTCGCATATTACTATCAGATAACATAACCTCAAAATGTTATTGTTATTCTATTTTAAATAACAAAAGACAATAGAGTTGTAGTAGTGTAATACCAACTTAACGAAAACTGACAGCGGCAGTCAGTGTTGCTACAGCGAAAATAAATCAACAATTATGGAAAAAAAATGTATGGAATTGCTACTGTCAAAACTAGATGACTAGCTACAACAACAAGCAGAAACGTAACAAAAACTAACTGCAAATGTTCTAGAAGCACTAAATGTAAAACTATAAACTCTTTAAAATGAAAACTGGAACAAGAAAAACGGAAGTATAATTTGGTATTTTTCGGCGTGGAGGAAATAAGAAAAACCGAAACGGAGCTGGTCGATTACATCAAAGATAGTATATATGTATACATATAATAGACCCGGGAACACATGTGGAGAGCCATGAAATTAGCAACTTTTACAGGATTGTACAACGTGTCAACAACAAAAACCTCCCCGTCGTAGTCTCCCTCACAACCCTATGGAAAAAACACCTCATACTGAAAAATAAATCTAAATTTAACTCCGGTATTTATGTCAAAGAGAGCTTTTCTAATACTTTCCAAGGAAGTATTAGAAAAGGGAAGGCAATTACAGTCCAAAGTGGTTGAAGAGAAAAAGAAAGGTGAACAAAAATCGAGTAAAAGAAAGAGAGAGAACTCGGGTTCACCAAACTCATCCAACCTGAAAAAAGCTACCATTACAAATCATCTAAAACAATCATCGACCAAAACTACCCCAAAAGATGTGATAAAGCCCAATACGATGAATTATGTAGAACGAGGATGATCAGCTTCGATGTCAGAATTGCCAAGAAACTTATAAATCCCCGGGACCCGGGGAAAGAAAACAAAAACTGTAAAATAAACAAATTAAGAAGCCTAAAAATATACACATACAATGTAAGATCAACAACCATGAGAATGCTAGAACTGAGCAATGCAATTGAAATAATAAATTGGGACATTGTAGGGCTTGCTGAAATTAAAAGAAACGGAAGCGCCATAGAAGAACACCAAAACTACATCTTTTATCAAATAGGTGAAACAGTGGGCCTACATGGAGTGGGTTTCTTCGTAAAGAAATGATACAAAGCCAACATCGTCAGCTTTCTCGGCATATCAGAAAGAGTTGCCATGTTAAGAATGAAACTCGATCAGCACCCACTGTCACTAATTCAAACTTATTCGCCAACCGACAGCTCAAATGAAGTAGAGATCACAAAATTTAATGAGGACCTAACAAAAGCACAAGACCTAGCAGTTGAAAGTCTCCTAATTATGGGAGACTTCAATGCAAAAATTGAACACCGAAAACCTCACAAAACAAAAACAATGGGGAACCACGGATGTGGAGAGAGGAATGAAAGAAGCGAACGACTAATACAACATGCATACGAGAATAAACTCTCCATTATGAACACATTTTACATGAAAATAAATTCTAGAAAATGGACGTGGATACCTCGGGATCACAAAACAAAAACATTAAATTGATTTCATACTCGGCCCCAACCCAGTGTCTGTGATGAAAGTGTAGATAATCAACAAGACGCCCTTCCCATCTCACCACAGGATGGTAAGATGTACTTTAAAGATTCATCCTCCTAAAATGAACAGAAAGTCATTCAATACACCACTCTATAAACTTAAGTTCACTCATGGAAAAACAAACTATATACAAAACCCGAAAGAGAACTTAATAAAATCTAAGGAAACAATTGAAACCACTGGAAATGTTCAAGCCCTTAGTGACACACTGGAAAAAATTATCACAAAAAGCCTTAAACCAGAAGCAAAAACGATTATAGATAAAAAACAATGAATATTAAGTGACCAAACACTAAATCTAATCTACAGGCGCACCAAGCTCCTCAATACAAAAAATAAGTTTAATTCTATAAAAGATTAACTTAAACAACTATTTAAAAATACAAACAGAGCAATCAGGAAGGACTATGCTACTCACAGAAGAACAGTTATAAAGAGAAACATGATAACATTCCGAAGTTCCAAAAGATCCTTTTAAGAACTTACCAGCTACAAAACTGGATCCAGTGTTTGAAGAAGAGAGAAGATGAAATCAGTAAAAGGGAAGATATAATGCAATGAAGATATAATGTGCAACAGCTTTCTATGTGGACCTATAGAAAAAACCACCACATGAAACAACAAGAAGAAATGGAACTGTGTATTGCAGACAAAGATGTGATGGCAGCAAATACATTGAGCCCAATAACTGGAAGCACGATATTGGGTCGTATCAAGAAACCAAAACCTGAAAAGCATCCTGGTCCAGATAACTTTCCAAATGAAGCATTAAAAGTAGGAGCACCTATTCTAGTAACATTTTTAGAAAAACTGTTTAACATGGTATTGGAAAAAGAGGTAGTCCCTACACAGTGGTGTAAACATAATCGTACTCTATAAAAAGGGAACCGGCTAGATATAAGCAACTATCCATTAACCTATTATGTACAATCTGCAAAATATTTTCCTCTATTATTTTGAGCAGAATATCACCGGAAATTAACAAAAACCAGCCAATAGAACAAACGGGATTCCGCCCACACTACTCTACAACCGACCACATACACGTCATAGTTATTACAGTTAATACAGATATTCAAAGAGCATAACAAACAACTATACATAGCTTTCGTGGAATACTCAAAAGAATTTGATAGTATAACGCATTCATCTATATGAAATGCCCTGGAAGAAAACAACATCAACGAAAAATACAAAAACATTATAAAGAATATCTATTCAAAAACTACGAGTAGAGTGACACTTGAAAAACAAGCAGAGGAATTCACAATAGGAATAGGAGACAGGGAGACCCTCTCTCTCCAAAGCTGTTCATAGCCGTTCTTGACAGTACCTTCAAAAACATTGACTGGAAAAACTAAGACGTATGGATATTGAATAGGAGGCTTACACATCTAAGATTTGCAGACGAAATAGCACTTTTCATTGAATCAGCCACAGGCTTCGAAGTAATTATGAACAACTTAGAAAGCAAAAGAGTCGGTCTGCACATGAATGCTTCCAATCAAAAATCATAAAAAACAGCTTCACAAACCAAAAAACAACAACAATCGACGGGAAGCCGTTGAAACACGTGAGCGATTACGTGTACGTAGGCAAATTAATCTCCTTTGATGCAAACAATAATATAAAAGAAATAGATAGAAGAATAAACATAACTTTGAAGAAATACTGGGCACAAAAGGAAATTCTTGAAGGAAACTACAGTCTCAACATGAAGAAGATAATTATGGATTCCTGCATACTCCTTAGCCTAGCCTATGCAAGCCAAACATGGGTGTTCAGCGAAAAAGTAAAAAACAAAATCCTATCATGCCAACACGCCACGGAGAGAAGTATCTTGAAGCTGAGGAGAAAGCAGAAAACGAGGAATATAGATATTCGTAAGAAAACTAATCTGACAGATGCGCTACAGTACACCCTGAGATAAAAAAGGAAGGACATGTGGCATGATACAAGAACAAAATGTGAACTAAACAAGTAACCAAATGGCAGGGACCGCTACGAAAAAGGCGTGTTGGCAGGCAAAGAAGAAGATGGGCAGACGATATAATACAGGCGGCAGGGAAAGAATGGATAAGCGTCGCCACGGATAGAAATAGATGGCTAAAGATGGGGGAGGTTTTCACCCAAAAAGGGACCGTGGAATAAAAATAAAAATAAAAACACTACATATATTTGACATTATACAGGAAAAAAAAAAGCTTAATAATAACCGATTTAGGTTTGGAATAGGGATGTTACGGAGCTCCGTAACCGTAACTATCTGATATCCAAAATAAAAATATATCTGAAACCGTAACCGAATCCGATAAACAAGTTTTGAATAATTTCGGATAGGGGCAGACTAAATGAAATACATACGTTATGCCAGGTTTATCACTACGTATGTAGTATAAAATATAAATCTTTTGACTATTTGAAAGCGATACTCTCAAAAATTATTCGATGCATTTCGGTGTGATTTTTACCAATACATAGATAGGGTGATTTATGAGAAAGGTTTAATTGAATATGAGTAACTTATAAAACACCTGATAAACAAACCTTCCGAGTGCGTTTACTGTTTGTTAACGTATGGTTTAATTTTTCCCGAAGCAAAACATATATCTCCGCACATACACGATCAAGTTTGCGACCAAAGTGCTGCTGACAAGGAAAAGTTCTTGTCAAGATTTGTCAAGACGAAATCAGCAGAGCTTTGGGGGTCCTTAGTATTTTTATCAACACTAGATTCCAGCATTTAAATCTTAAACAAGTTTTTCCACTATATGTTATTTCATCTTTAAGCAAACGAATATTTTTGAACCCTGTACAACCAAGATTAATTAATTAAATAACTTCTCATACTCCTAGTTCAGCTGTTACAATTTGAGGAGACCATAGCAAATTTTTAACTACGATTTAAATACTTTATAAATAAGAAATCCTACTCCAAAACGTTTTAAGGCTTATATAATTTTTGGAATCTTACAGAAAATTTCCAGACACAAATTGCCCACGGAAGCCGTGATATATAACACTGAGTGTTTCTCGAAGTAGTAATTTTAGCAAACAACTTGTGTTAAAGGTGTTTTTGCTTTTAACGAATTGGTACATACCTATACCGTACAGGTATAATATAACAATTGGAGACTGGATTGTAACGTTTACAAATACCGCGTCCGAAACAATTGTTACTCCTTTCCATCAAGTGCTTTGTAAATATTTCAGGTTTATCCCTGCATACTTTGAACTTCATGAATCATTGTTTTCTATCGGTGAAAAATAGGTATAAGAAAGTCGTTTTTGAGATTGTCGCGCTTAGACAGACCGACAGTACTATATATGCTATGTATTGTTTGAAGTGTAGATAAGTAATATCCTTTTAATGTGTTTTTTCTGTGTTTTTATATAATACAATTAAAACATGTAACATTTTCTAAACTAAATTATAAGTCACCTTAAAAATGTCATATTTTTTTAGAAACAGGCCATTTAGCAAGTTTTTTATATTATTTATATGTGATTAATTGCTGCTTTATATATATCTTTCTATACACGTAAAATCATCGTTGTCATCTCAAGCCATTGTTATCTCAGTGTTGAACTCAAGTTTCTTCTATAGTTCTTCATGATGACTCATTGTGGATTGGAAAACTTCACACACTTTATGATAAATATGGAGAAATTTCAGAGAAAAAGATTTTCATATAATATGCTCCTTAAGTAAGGACGTAATATCTTTTCCTTCGATAAATAAATTGACCTAAACTAAAAATATTGTAGACTACTGAACTCAGAACACAGTAATAAGGCTAACTAATAAATGCGCGATGAATAAAATATGAGGTACGTGTAGCAAGGGAAACACAAATGGGGTAAAACCATGTACAGTGTCAGTTAATGCTCTTTACGCTGTAGTCTATGTTAGATGTTATGTAATTTATCGCAACCTTTGAGTGAATGCGGGAAACATTATATGATAGGTTTATTCAGGCTCGATACTGGCTGGGATGTACGCCGTCGCTGCGAAAACATTGTACGCATGCGCTGTTCACATCGATCTTCAAACTTTGCCCCATCCTCCCCCCTCAGTTGGACCTACCGGAAAGCGTAGGAGGAATCCACGTCACTCGTATAATTCACTTCGTTAATCGAAAGACCCCACGCGGACATTTTCGATGAGACAAAAAATTGATTTTTAATCCTTTCTAAGATAGATACCAACATTAATCTTAGGTTTTTCCATCTTAGCTTCTTTATTTAGAGAGGTCACTATTTAATTTCCAGACTAAATCTACAGTCAGATTAATTACGTGAAAACATCGACGATGAGCCTAATTCTTTATAAAATGGAAGACTACACTATGATGTGTTTATCTTATAAATATCTACATAAACCAGCTTTGTGAACTAACAATAGGCTAACAGAGTATCTTATCATCGTTATATGATTCAAAACCAACCCGACAACCCGTCGATGGTTTCAGTGCACGATAAATCGTTAATAGGACTACATGTGCGAATTCCAGTTACAAATGTAGCTTCCAGATGCCGGTTGCTATGTTGGATACATGGGACACTAAATTTAAAATGAGAAGGGTTGCGTCGGGCGCGGTGGGACGGAAGGCGGCGGGG
>PDGT01000039.1:2901001-3043941 GCA_003671415.1 Megathymus violae | reverse complement strand
GCATCACGGGTGCGGGGCGGAGGGGGAGGTTCCCCGCGCCGCGCCGGCCCATTGCCAAGTTCAATGCCAAGGTCATGCGCGAACGAGTGCGACTGCGCGCCGCAATGCAGGAGCGGCCGGCGGCGGCCGAGTCGCCGCCAGTGCCTCGTCGACGACCGCGAAGCACACCGCTCACGTCACTCCACCTGACGACCCACCTTTTAGCCCCCCGAATTGAGCCGAATCACCCCCCTCCCACTGAGACCTTTCTGGTTTTTACAGACTCGATGTGATCCGTGTGAGCGTTCGTACCGCGCCGTGACGGAATTCCTTCGTTCAACCATGTGCATGTCGCTGACGCCGCGCCGGACCTACTCCGAGCAATTGTTATGCAATGATTGCTTGCATGAATCGTTCGAGCCGGTAAGTGAATTCACACCGTTCTTATATATCTAAATTTACTTCATGCTGCTATTTTACGTCCGTTTAATTAGAAGTAACACGATTTAAACACTAATTTAAACAATTGGATTGTTCGAATAAATATCGAGAGAATGAATTGTGACTATTTAAAGGAAATCGTTGTATCCGTCACTCGAGCCGCAAAGTATTTTTAATTATATAAGCCACATTTGTTCTCGGACGCGTCTAAGTAGAACAAAATTTATTACCTATTAATGTCTAACGCTCCGCCGCCATCAATTTGCATCACGTTGAAGTGCCCTTATCACTACTTCACATTATTCCGCAAATAACTAACAGAATAGCTCCGGTATCGATACCTACATGAGCAGCAGATGTATATAATATTGAATATTTCAACCTAAAATGTACTCGAGCAACAAAGTCGCTGCTTCAGTCGACGACGATTGCATACTCGTCATTCAATGAGCATGACAATAATTCTACCTTCATAATCAAGTTATTACTAATATTTTAGAGAACAATAATTTATCAAGAAAGAATAAAACCAATGATTTAAAATAAGTCAAAACGCGGCGTCCATTGTCTTTCGATCGAGATAAAGACGCGAACTAAAAAAGCAAAATGGCTGCCCAAATTTCTAACGTGCATCAAGGGCATCAAGAAACCACTAAGGGCTAGTGGAGACTGGTGCGACGTATCCTGTTGTAGTTAGCAAAAAATATCGACTCGCGAGTTCAAGGCGATCGGGTGATTCCAACCAAGCGACGTAGCTGGTAGCTCGAAACTTGAAACGTGTACAGAACGTTGATATATAGACCCGTATTGGTGAACCCAGCTTTGAAACTATGATCGAAATGTGAGCGATTAATGTTTAAATTGAAACAATTTTTATTTTATACTTATCTGTTGTTCAAGCTATCATAAATCGAAGATCAGGACTTAGCTTTTAATTTATTGTACTATTTATGGAATAACATGTAAAGAAGACTTATTTTGAACTGAATGTTATCATTATATTTATACATATCTATAGTTGACCTGTGTGGTAATATAATTTAATTGCAGACTTGTGTTCTATCTATAAAATATATGTATAAGCGAATAGGCTTTCATAGGTTTGTGCTTTCGACTTCATCACCACTCACAATCAAGTGGGATTGTTGTCTAGTATTAGCTTATTTTATGTAAAAAAATTGGCATTTGTCTCCAAAGAATATATGGTAGATTATAATTAGCATTAGTGTGATTAATTATAAATTTTAATAATGTATTATTATAATATACTTCGTTATAATATGCTTACACGGTATGTGAATAGTCTTGCTTAAATCCTCTGCATAAAATTAAGATTTGCTCTTGTGTTTTAAAATTGAATTTGGTACCTACGTTTTATTTTATACAGAGTAAGTAGTCTTTGTGGTAATCAGAAACTTGAAGTGATCTCAGTTCCAACTGTTTTGATTTTATTATTATTTGATTGGAAATAATTAATATAGTCTCTAAAGGGCTCACACAAAATCGTTATATGTATCACGGTGTCTGTAACTAATACTGAATACTCGTTTTAAAAAATCAGTAGTGGATCACGCTGTAATTAGCACTAACTGAAGACCATTTAAGCTCGTTACGTTGCAACAAATTTATAATATAGGTATATTTATACTATGCATGTACTATAATATACTATATTTGAGAGAGCAAGAAAAGTTACTGATATTTTCAATATTTATTAAAGGCCTTTCGACACTCTTACTGTAGCTTTTTATAAGATTTGAAAAATTAGATCTTCGCCGTTACAAATGACGGTAAAAAAATTTTTTTTTTCGTTTTCCCAACATTATATCTCATTCTTAAATTATGTAAGCGACATGACATGACACTTTCGGCCGAGTTTAAAAAAGTTTCATCGCCGCATCCAGATATAACAACGGAAACCAAAAAGTCTGGAAAATATTTGTGTATAAAAAAATTATATATTTAGATAAGGTTTTACATTAATATAAGTCCAGGTGTTTGGTAAAGTATGTGAAAGTGCAGTTATTTCGCGAAAACCTGAAAACTTTTGATTGCTACCTTTTGGCTGCCAGTTTTAGCCACATATCACAAACACCCGTGACCCGAGAACAAATATCGATACCTTAAATCTCAAATGGCGTAAACACCAAAACGAGACTTTTCAGCAGAGTCAAAAAACAAAAAAAAAAGAATTTTTACGCATAACTTTTTCATTCTCTAAGTTATATAAATGCTTTTTATACCAAAATCCTTAAAATTTTGAGTTGCTAAATGCGGAACATGTCACTATTAGATAAACGCAATATTTACAGAATGGATGGCGTTTACACCCAAAAAAATAGTATTAAATGGTGTATACGCCCTAAAAATAGCCAACTGAAGTTAGAAAAGAAGGCGTAACTACCAAAATAACAGTAAATATTGAACATATTAGGGTGTAACAACCAAATAAAAAGTAAATAATAGCTAATATATAAGGAACCAACTGTTTGAAAGGTCTGGATACATTCCATGATTCCTTCCATTTTCCAATAACTATTTTCCAATTACTATCAGGCCAATTACTATTTTCAAAAGCATTCAAATAGGTACTCTTACATGGAAAAATCACGATATATTGCATTATTTTCTCATTTAACGATAATGTAAATTAATTTATAAAGTGAAAATATTTCTTTATATTAAATGAAACGCACTGTATTTATAATCACTATTTATTTAAGAAAATCAGCAAATTTGTTATTTTGAACGGTTTTTCTTTTGATTTACTCATTAAAAAATAGGAAAAAAACAGTGTGGGTTTTAGGTAATTATAATTATTCTAAACTAGAGTAACTCCTTATGAGACCAACGTACAACTAGTTTATTATTTTAACCATTATATCTTTTAAGTCGCCTACTGAAAAAATAAGAAAAGACAATGTATGTTTTAAGTAATTATTATCCTTATGAACTAAATTACTTATGACTTTACGCCACTAATGTTTATATTTTATTCAAGTAGTGATTTATACGACCCTATTGCTGTGAGGCAACACTCTAAATTATAGAAGAGCACAGGGGCGTAACCACCATATTGATTTACTTATGACATTAACGCCATTAGTGTTCATATATTTCATTGCATTTACAACCTATGCAATTACATAATCTTGAATATGTAACATTTACATCCAAATTATGTTGAAAACTATGTTTACGACCACTAAATCCGTGGGTCGTATTCAACATTTATTTGCGAATTCCTAAAAAAAAAAAACATTCATTCATAACTCATTTTGGTCAAAATGATGGTTACGCCATTTGAGATTTAAGTCGATATTTATCTGTTACGAAAATGTCCGCACCGACCGGGATTCGAACCCGGGAGCCCTTGATCGATATGCAGTGTTACCAACTGGGCTATGAGGTCATCGCATGATATCAATTTCAGATAATGAACGTGCATTATGTAAATAGCATGGATGCTAAGAAATGATGCTGAAATACTATTTTTAAATGTGTTAATGTCAAAAACTATCTCTACGATGTAAATATTATGGTTTTGTAATGTATTTTCCGTCACAATACAGTTTTCAGCGCAATATCACGACAGGTTTTCAGATTACCAGTATTTGAGTGGTAGCACATCAGTCTGATGTTGAAGAATATTCTAAATGTCAAATAGACATTTCGTTCCTGAAAAAATTCTTAGTTACAACCTATTTGTCCTGATCCTAGGGTTACGATACGAAATTTGTGCTGTCAGGTAAAGCATTAATAATATGTATGTATGACGGGAAATTACCTAAATTAATGATGTTGCTGACGTACCAATTCATACAATGTACATAACTAAAAACATTGCTGTTTACATACCATACACATGGTATTGCAAACATCTCTTACGTTCAAACATGTTGAAAGACATCCTAACGATACACAAATACATTAAATCGATATAGTTGAAAATAATCAACAAAATTTTAGAACATACCCATTGGACTAATGTAGCGCTTGGTGATGGTACGGTATTGTACGAGCGTCGAGTTTTGGGATATATGTATTTCTTGTATTACGAATATGTTTGTTTTAAAGCTATTATTGTACATTATATTATATTTATATGTATACTTTGATTACTTGCTTAATTTTGTTTTGATAATTTTTACACTTTGAAATAGCTGTTTTGCAATACTTAATAATTTTCATATTTAATAAAATTGTACACACAAACATTATATTTTTTTTTTGCTTTCGTTTCTTTTTCTTGACATGTAATGCTATTTTTTTCTAAACATATTTTGATGGTACTGAGACACTTTTTGGAGTTAAATTGATTGTGCGTAAGTTTCTATATTATTACTGCTAACATTAGTAACTGTTAAGTGACCATCGCTATGAACCTTCGTAACCTCAAAGTCAACTCGGTACATGAAGACTCATTATGGCGTCATAAGTTACACTAACGGGTTGCCGTCCAAGAATGAAGCGGAGCGTCCGTTGCCGTATTGCCGCTCTCTAACACTGCAATTGTAACACGCCAAAGAAATTACGCGTTTGCTTTAGGCGAGACTACAGGTTTTAAATATGATTTTCCCGTTTCTACCCGTTTCTTAGTTATATGTTTTTATGAAAGTTACAAGAAAAATTTTAATATAAATTCCATCGAAAACTCCGGTTACTATAGCGAACAACCAGATATGGTAAGCATGGAGCGACTTGTGACAAAAAACAATAATAACAGAATAATAATCACTCGCACAGAAGCTAACACATATTAAGTACTACAATGTTAGTTGGTTTGGCATATTACTCTAACCTTCATGTCATTTTTACCTACGCAAAGGAAGCAAAAAATGAGTTGATTCAAATGTTTCAGTATAATGTATAACAAACACACAAGTCTCAGTAAAGGTTTATACTTAACTTCTCACAAATTATATTGATTACCACTTACCTGCTTCCGTGCATTGGAGAGCTCATTAAGCCCGGTTTTTTAGGAAATATGAGTCTTTATGCCAGGCGAAGGTCTTAGGATAGTATACTAACATCCACCACTTAAGTTGGCTTATACCTCCCTCCTCTCCCATCAATCCGCACTCGAGCAGCGCAGTGGAATATGCCTTAAGACCTGTCAGTTACGAACGGTGCTCAGTCAGTAATCCGACAAAATGAACCTAAAAGCACTTTTTAATTTAGGAATTAGAGTTTGGCTTTTGTCTTAGAAGTCACTAGTTTGAAGTAATAAAGGTCTTAAATTATTGGACTTTAAAATTAAAATATCATCACCAATACAGCCTTGAACTCGGCTGCTAAACCTGAATAACAATTACGGCATATAATAATGTATTCGCCGCGAATCTTGTATAAAAAGCGGTTCTCGAGTGTTATAGCAACTCCTCGTTGTAGCAGCGTACGTTCAGTAGTCTGAACCATTTTTTTTGTATTAATGATAGGCAAACGAGACGGGTTTCTCGTTTGTAACTCACCGTTGGTCAGAGACGTTCGCAAAAACAAGTACGTAGATAACGCACATGGCAAAATTTCAGGAGAGCTTTCGTGTTTTGAAAGGCATTAAAAAGGAACACAGTTCAGAAAACTGTTTTTATCCGTGGAATTAGAGGTGTACCACTTTGTTACCGGAATTAATATTTTTGTGTGCTGTCAAACAGTTGACAGAAAAATCTTAAAATCGTAGGTTTTGCTTAATAGACGTGCTTACTCCAGAAATCGAAAACATATCAGTAAACTTTTGACACAAAGACAGCGTTTACAATTCTCCATTGGAACAAAAGATATAATCGATCGATTACAATGTGTCTATTCAATTCAACGTGTTATAAAGCGGTATGTTCAGTATTTTATCTGTAAAGACACGATCAGTAATATAAATTGCGGTCCTTGTTCCGCCGGCATGAGTCGGCAACGTCGACATACAATATATCTATGCGCTTGGAATTTGACGGAACTAATTCCCGTCAATAGCATGGGTTAGAATAATGAGTTTGAATGAGTATTATAATTATGTTGTTGTCTTTTTAAAAAATTATGTAGCAAAGCAATTTTTTAAATCTTATTAAATAGAAGCGACTCGTGAAGATATGTCAAGTAAGGCAGTATTTATTGCCTCTAATCTCCAGCACGATTTTACATATCTTCAAAACCCGATAGATATAGAGATAAGAATTTCTTGTGTTGTAAATTATTAGACAAAATAAAACGTATGGAAATTTGTAGTAAATTAACTAGTATTTTGAAAACAAAATGAATATGTAATGAAACCTTCGAGAGTCAGGTGATAATAATTAATTCACTGAGATGCAGAGATTGCTTAATGGGAGACAAATTAATTTTATTTTTTTTTACTTTCCTGGGTCACCAACTTTTCACGTAAGGGGAAGATTCTTGTACTTTTTTTAATATTCGTATTTTAATATTCGTAATGTCCGTATATTCCATATACTTTTTTTTCAAATTCCATAATAAATATACGTTTTATGGCTCACTGAAATCAATTTGAAGTATTTAGTCTGTCTGTCTGTCTGTATGTCCCGTTATAACTCAAAAAATTGGTATCTAGTGAAGATACGCGATTGTGCTATATGAAATATCAGTAAACTTAATGATATCTAATCAAGGCAAAGAAATAAAATTCTGAATAATTAAGTATGTATAATTACTGTTCAACCCGAACGAAGTCGAAGGGGGCCGCTAATTATATTCCAGAACAAATCCTCAAAACGATTTCTCGTTTGACGGCTGTTTTCATAAAAAAAGTACATCAACCAATAACGACTTTGATTTATACAGTAGTATAAAAATGAATGCCTGATGAAATCCAGGTAAGGTCTAATCTAGTATCGCCTTTATCTAGCTTTATAGAATGTTCACGTTGAGAAAATTAGGAATAAACTAGCTGTGCCCGCGAGTTCGTCCGCGTGGAATTTAACAAAAAAGTTATTTAGTAGAAGTAAAAGTAGCCTAAGTTATTCCTTATTACATCAGCTACCTGCCGGTGAAAGTCCCGTCAAAATCGGTCCAGCCGTTTCAGAGATTAGCCGGAACAAACAGACAGACAGACAGACAAAAATTGTAAAAAATGTTATTTTGGTATATATGTACCGTATATACATTCGTATATGCATGTAGTAAAAAGCGGTTATTTTAATATTACAAACAGACACTCCAATTTTATTTATTAGTATAGCTATTAATTATCTAATATCAACAGACATAAAATGTTATAATGACATGTCGGTGGCAATATTCCGAATTTCCTTTGGGGTGAACAGGGTTCTACTACACAATGTATTACGTAAATATTCACGAAATGTTACAGTTTCCCGTGAAAAGTTTTATCGTTTAACTTTATATTTTTTATGTTAAATATGAGTAAAGGCCCTTATTTTATAACAATTTAACACAGTTTTCTTAGTCAGTGGTTGGAAGCAAGGGTGTGTTTGTGCCTTTGATTCGCCTGCGGTGCCAATTGATGCGCGTTTTAATCAGGCATGTAATATTTTTTTTTGCTATTTCTTAACCTTAATCTAGAAACATTCTATCCATTGTTAAAAATAGCCTGAGAGCCCGTGTAGTATTTACTTTTTGAAATTATCTTGTTAAGTCAGTCAGACGGAATTTATTTTGTAGTGATAACAAGCCCTGCAGCCCCTAAGTAATCGTTGCATTAATAGAACGCAATAAATTTTTTAAATTTTACGGTATAGGACATTCGTTGAAAATAAGCTATCTTTCTTATCTTCTTCTCATTTCGTGGCCGACAACGCATCAGTGATAGCATTGGTTTTACTGATGTCCATGGGCGACAGTAACCACTTACCATCAGGTGGCTCGTCTGCTCGTTTGTTGGCTATTAACATAAAAAAAGCTATGGCAGACAGATAAACAAACATTCGAATGATTCAATACGGGGTTTTGTTATCTGTTAACTGTATGGAATCTGAAACACGTAAATTGTATAACTGTGATGCTTACAGTATCTAATCCATTTGCCTGTTCATGCACTAACAGAGCGGCGCCACTGTAGGGTGTAAAACGGGTAGCTCGTGTACAAATACCAATTTGTATTTTAATTAATTAATTTCTCCGTACTATTTATACTCGGAAGAACGAATGTAATAAATTTAGAAACAGGAACAAAAGGTGTACAAAGTTTTCTTTTCACGTATGTATAGATAAAAGAATACTAAAGCGTTATAATTTATACTTCAATGTATAGTGTGCTTAATGTATCATGTGGTCCTGGGACTCGTACCTGAGGAGATCTAGACCACATTCCAGATCACTGGATCAGCAACTCGAGCGTTTAAAGTTCTTCTGACGACCCCATAGCCCAGTTCGTAGTGACCCTGCCTGCCGAGTGAGGGGTCTCGGGTTTGATTCCCGATCGGGGCAGACATTTATGTGACAGATAAATGTTTTTTCTCGAGCCATGGATGTTTGTGATGTCATATTTGTGTGTGTCTTAGCCAACCGCAACACGGAATCCTAGTGCGGGAATGCAAATGTGAAAACGTTTATTTATTTATTTTATTCTGCCGCCTGAAGGCCTCTGACATGTAACCGCAGCACGATTACATCTGCTACTTATTTGCTAGCTAGTTGCTGCTAGCTGCTGACAAACAGCTCAACGTGCCCTTCGTAGCACAGACGTGCTCAAGAAATAGTTGCCACTCATCCAACGCTCGTTAGCGCCCGTAATTGGTCTAGCAATCGCGATCAACACAAGCCTGTGGACTGAATAGTTTTGATGGATACAGATTTTCAAGTGACAATCAGATGTACACAATTTACATAGTAGGTACATAATGATCTATATACACATACATATATACGCCCGAATTACTAATTATACAATACTTGTCATTGTCTAAAATAAGAAATATAGTTAGGTGTATAATCCTCGTGTTCTAAAGTACAGACCAAAAGCTTCGCTTAAACCCCAACCTCCCACAACATACAGAACTGACATTTTGACAGTTATATTGTGGTGGGAATTAAATAAATGATTATTATTTTCCCTGATGAATACCGCTCACTTCGATCCAGAACATTTACACATTACGTTTAAGTTTAACACCCGCTCAGCAAACTATTGTTATCCATTTTTATCGGGCGTTTAATAAATTCCTTGTTTGTTCCATTTATCTTTTATGGTTAGATGTTTAGTTCCATAAATCAGAAACATATTTATTCATCGCAGTAGAAGTATAAAAGCAGTCAAAACTTGCATAGGTACTAACTGTTATTTCCTAATTCGTGGGAACAGACCCGTTTAATGGGATGAAAAATAACCTCGTTGTCCATCCATTGTATAAGTAAGAAAAATGCTAAGTACCTATCCTAAATAAGTATAATATGCTAAGTATTATAGACAGAGTGCAAGACAAATAGACAAAATTAAAAATCTATATAATATTTAACGGCCTATTTATTTAAAAAAAAAAAGTTTGAAGTACGAACACAACTCGCTACAGCCGTATTTACTAGTGTTTTATAATTATACACGGTACTTATTACCTCCATTGAAGTTATGGTAGTGCGATACTGCGATGGACTATCCAATCAATGTTAATATTCTTAACTTCAGTTGTTAAGTCGCTTTAACTTAACAATACGCTTCCAATATCTGAAATTACTTTTTAAATCAGATTACTAGTTTATGGGCGGTTTTCGGGTAAAGTCTGTAGTTTATGGTGGAATTGCAATAAACATCTCAACCTTGCTCATCGTACGCGCTATGCGGTCACGCATCAACGATATCAGCTGGCTGACGGATGACCGCACGTCACGTTGACGTCGCTGCGACAATATGGCGGACAACATGGCCGCTGTGCGCTCGTGATAATCATATTTTACTTGTGTGACCGAGAGAGTATACATATCTTGAGTTATTGTTATTAGCCGCTGTTGATTTGCTGGAATAGGAATCGAGCATATGAACTCTTAACAGCAGGATTATTCTGTAGTTCTACATCATAATTATAACAATAAAATCATTTTACAATACCATGAATGGTTTATACATAATCGACGGTAATTATTATTGTAAATTACATCATAATTAATAGTGGTCAATCATTGAACGAACTCACCGCTGAATGGCTAGTGAGTTTGATTTGTGAGATTACGGAATTACCGTGCAGTCATGAATCGTGTTCTCGTAAAATTATGGTTTATTACGATGACGTTGTTATATTGTTATCAATAATAATCACATGTTTTTAGGTTTTACAGTAAATTATAGACATTATACTTGAATTATAAGAACGTATTTTATGAAAGGCCCATAATGTTTGTACTCGGCTTTTATGATGAATTGTATATGTGTTTACCATCGCCGAATAGGTACAATAGTTCAGGGGTATGAATGCAAACCCGCTTTTGCTTGGCTTCGGAAATTTCCTGGCAACAGTTCCATTTCTTGGTATGAAACGTATCCCAGGTTCATAAAATAAATCCCAAATATGCCCACTAATATCTAATTCTGTTCTGTGGTTTTAATGTCATACATACACAGCCAGACAGACAAAAATTAAAAAAAACATATTTATAGGCTTTTATTTATATCGATAACGTAGTCCACCTAAAACAGTGTACCTATTTTTTCTCAAAAATATTTACCATTACTACATAGACATGTACAGAGTACTTTCCTAATTTAATATTCTGCAGCAAATTATTTTTTCACGCAAGTTAAAAATTCGAACCACAAGGTTCCAGTGTAGATAGATTTAGACAAGAGTACGTAGCCAAATCGATTGTGACACGTCATCGAGCTATACAAACAAATTTCATTATTAAGCATGGAAGGAAACAATGTTTTCATAGAGCCATACATAGTATGCACTCTTTTACATATTTAGAACACGTGATGGCACCATGATAGACGATTATAAATGAATAACTTGTGCCAAAGCGTGTTGCACATGTCGCGTGACACGTGTTAGCGATATGGCGTTATGGCTGCTATGGGCAGAGCCGGCTAGCCCCGTATTATTAAATCGAATGCAACTTTTAGATTATTTCAGGAGGCACGAGTAATGAACGGCAAATGATTATTATGACGTGTGATTATTGTTCGTTATCAAAAGCTATACTTTCGCAAAATGTAAAAAACTATGGATTGTGCATAGAGTACATATTTTATTGCCATAAATATATATACAAGCAGATGGTATGTATTAATTTATTGAAACTTTATACATGCTATATGACCGATATCCGCCTTCAACAAACTGTCAAGGTTTATTATTAAAAAAATTATACTATTAAAATTTACTACACTTAAATTACACTTAAACAATATTTATAACTTTTATTGATCATGAACCCTGAACACTACGATTATGCTGTATCATATAATTATAATAAGAAATTACTATATATGATGATAAGTGATTACCGATGTTCGTGCAACCTAAAGCGTTAAAGACGCCTTGCTGACCAAGGAAGAAATAAACCGGCTTATTTACTAGACCCAGCAAAACAATCGAAACACGTTGGAAATGGAGTTGATTTATAGGGGAAAAGCTTTCCAAAAACAAAAAGAACACTACTACCATGCATGAGTACAGACTATATATTAAACTGAGTGGAGTCCAGCGACCAACAACATAGGTAACAAAAAGTCAGCCTTGTCTGTTGTTCACCAGGAGGCAGCACAAGTAAGAGACTTTAAGATATTAAATAGGTTATACAGATAGCTATTTGATAATAACTTGATTATAGGTAATGGCACCTAAGAAATTATTATAGTTATGATTTTAATAAAAACCATAATTGTGTGATATGCATTCAATCAATCCAGTTGTTCAAAACGGAACAGACGCAATAATGATGTTATATATGTAAATATATAAATATTTTCCGTCGAAGTTTTGTCGGTTTGTTTGCTTAAAAAACATAACGAACACATAGCCATTGTTTTAATTAACTGAGCATTCTACGTTTCAATTTTGTTTGTTCGCCTTTTATTTTTTGTTTCAACTTGGATTTATCTACCTGTAACAACCCTATTGTTCCCCAGCGAGGGGCGTTCCGATGCACGGAGGGGTAGCTTGCCATACATAAATGCATAGATGCAATAAACGGATTTTCTGTTTGAATTTGGACTTTGAGATTACGTCTATACAATTCAATGTTGCATTTGTTGCTTTTAACTAGAATGTTTGCTATGTACCTGTATTACATGCGTATTGATATTATCTTATTATTTTTCCATAAATACAATTTATTCTTTGTAACATATATTATATAATTTATGTTTCAAAACAGAAGTTAAATATATAATTTAAATTTATTGATTTCTTACTATTTCGTATTTATATAGCAATTCTATGTATTTATACGTGAACGAAAAGCTTCGTATCCCTTTTTCTCCTGTATTTGTCAGCAAATTTCATTTCCTTTATTTTCTTTACTGCTCAGCTTTAGTGATATCGATGAAAAAAATTGGAAACAGAAAGCTTTTTAATGGGTGGGGTCGAATTGCGATCGCTACGCGAACACTGATTCCAATGAACAAAGGGAATAATTACACGTGCACATGTAGCGCAATGCAGTCTCTCACAAAAACAAAGAATTACACTAAAGTACACATATTTTTATTGATTCACAAAATCAGATAACGCTGGTATAAAAGAATTTCACAAGAAAATGTATTCGCTACTAGTAAAACAGCATTCACTTTTTTTCAATTTAATGCCATCTAGCGTCAGCCGCAGGATATATTTATACTGCATCAATACTCGCAGTCTAACGATTTTGACTTCAAGAATCAGATGGTGTTACGGCATTCATAATGTACGTTATTTGTTTCGATTTAAGATTGTTTTATATTAGGTATCTGAAATAAACATGAACGTCAAAATCAATGTCGTTTCGCTGACATTTACATACCTATAGGAACCACACCCGAAATATTAATTAATATATTGTTATTAATTATTATTATTATTAAGTCATTAATATTATTACTGGTATTATTATCTTTCCGTGAAGCCTGTCTGGCTAGCTACCTACCACCTTCCTGCTTGAGTTGGCCGCCAAAGGACTCGTCGTGTTCCAGCTGGGGGCTTGAGAGCCAGTATCTTCTTTCTAACTTTCTTCTCATTTTCTGGCCGGCAACGAATCAGTGATACCTTTGGTCTTGCTGATGTCCATGGGCGACGGTGACCACTTACCATCAGGTGGCTCGTCTGCTCGTTTGTCGGCTATTAACATTAAAAAAAATAATAATAATTTTTATTCACATTTATAAGGAATTAATACATTTCAAATTTGACCCGGTATAATATTTTGGATATTGGTTTTATTTGTTGTATAAAATGTTCGTTTATTGCAATACCTGCAGATAAACAGTAAAACTTTGTTTGCTACCCTCTTATGAGAATTTCCATATTGACTTTTATATTCCGCGTGAACTGGTTCATCTAGATGTAAAGTGTCCTAAACATTGACTCGTGGTATAAATTATAAATGTGCCAACTGTGAACTAAATTTGTTTTATGGTTTCCGCATGACACGTGCACAGACAACCAGCCAGAGGCAGTCGAAAATGGCAAAAAAAAAATTCCCCGATCGGTCGGTTTCAAAACATCTCAATCGCTTCTTGCTGATCAAAAGATCACACTTTAGCTTTTTATAGTATATTAATTTTTATAGTATTTTATAGTCTTTTTATAGTATATTAATTTGTTACCGTTGCTCAAGTTATATACTAAATCCTCCAACACTGAAGTGTCCTAGTCTCTGGACCTCTTCAATTGCGAGGATAGAACCCTTGCCGTACATCAATCGCTAGTGGGTTAGAACCATTTTAAATTCTGTTTATACTGCAAAGTGATTACAATATTATTCATACCGTATATTGCAATGTTTATGATATGCAAAAGCGTTGCAATTTGCAAGATGTCCTTTTTGATTTTGTCTTTGAACCAACAACCGGCTGAGTCATCTACATTTGATACTATCAGCGGTATAATAAAACTGAGCATACATTTAGTATTAAAGGTTTTTGAACCCGTTATCGGCTTGCTTATTATAGTGTAATATGAAGGTCGATTTTAATGGTTCTAAAGCTTTCGTATTGAAGGAAATCATCTCGTGGAATCCTGAATGCCCTAGCTCCGCAATGTTCTCAAGGTTGTGTAGAAGTTTCCAGCTAGATCTTAACAATTGTGGTAAAGTCTATGCAATTATTTTCGTTTCGTAATCGTAACTAATATAGGCAACCTTTTTTTTATGTCACTACACCATTTACTAGCAGTTTATAAAAAAAATCTAAATTTTATCTAAAAAGAATTATAAAAGCCAAAAGGGAGCATCGTAATTTTCTTGCATTATCTTTAAGATAAACTTTAACTTCATATATAATATCAAACCTTTTTTTTTAATACCTAATACGCCCCCCAAAGTTAACCCCCTTAACCTAGTATACTATATAGGTACATTTCACATCCCTCAACAACGTTTTTTTTTTACATAAAACAAGTTAATGCTTGACAACAATCGCACCTGATGGTAAGTGGTGATGAAGTTTAAGATGGTGAACGCACTGACTTATAAATAGCCTATTCACTCTCCTCTTGAAGACTCCCACATCGTAAGCAGCCAGGAACACCGACACGGACAAGTTATTCCAGTCCTTTATATATGTATGTTCTGTTTTTTTATATATGTTCTGGTTTTTTCACGGTTGTACGGTACCCTAAAAATTATACACATATTCCAATGTTGGCCTGACATTTAAGTATCACGGAATTTATTTACTCATATATCATTGGTACGGGCCCCGGGTTGATACAACGCCGGTATATGAATACGAATTACCTCACTGTGCAAACAGATAGGTGAATTGCGCGATAAACATGGCACTTTGTGGCATGCGTTGATGACACGAGATGATGCACTTGTTAAGGATGTGTACATTGCAGGCTGCTCGGTTGGAGGATACGTTTTTCACTCGTTTGTGTTGCCACTATCAATCAACAGCTTTAGTGGGTTGTACGTTAAACCCTTTATAAATAACGTTTGTTTGATAGCAATAATGCCAAGTAATGAGTGTACCAACGGTTTTCCCGCGTAAGTTGGGAAAAAAAACTGAGTGAGATATAAAATATTACAAAAATCTATTTAAAATATAATAAATTATAACGTGCAAGTTAAGTGTTGACATGGAAAATGTTGATAGAGTTAAATACTGCGTGAATCGTTTAAGTAATTTAATTTTATAACGTTTGTGTTCTTTGTAATAATTCTTCTTATTTATTATTCAGATTTATAACAAAAAATATGACCAATATTCAATTGAGCATTTATTTAAATTGAAAAAGATTGTATAAAAAAAACGTAACAAACATTTGGGTTAGCTTATTAAAAATACTCATCAGCAGGATGATAATGATAACACAATTGTATTGCATTTTTCACACTTTGCAAATGTCACGCTTACTACAGAAAAGCTCGGTTTGTTCATTTGACACCTAGTCAGACCGATGGAATTTTTGAGTCATAAGTTAAAAAGTAAGTGACGTTTCTCTTAATATGATTTTATTTATAAGACAGTTTAAGCGTAAAATGAAATAAACGCGTAATCGATTCACACTCAGTGTTTCAATAAAACGCATTGTTAACCAAATTAACTGTCCATCTACTCTATAATTTAAATTAATATTTTAATTTAAAACGCTTTAGCAATTATATTTATAAACAATCTTAAAAATGTAGCATGTTCCTCTTCTTCGAGTCAATGGCGTTTAGATGTTTTTTTTTCCCATAAATGGGCCACGACTACAGCGCTGCCAGTAGTTTTCCATAGTTCTTCCATGGTGCACGTGGATGAGCACATCGGGCAGGAAAGCAAGTGGGACATGGTTTGGGGGGCAGCCCCACATTCGCAGCTTATCTGCGACTCATTTAAATACCCCCACTTCGCCAGACTTTAAGTTAAGAGATTTCCAAGTAGGCCACTGCAGATCGTGCCCTCACCAGGGCAGGGTAGAGACTCCGCTGGGGCAAGGAAATCCGGAGGAATCGGGTACCCCATAGTTGCTCTCTGACCTTATTGGGAAGCTTATCACCGAGATCTACATTGGTGGACCTCAGGAAGCTGCTTCGGCTTTTAAGGCGGGCTGGAGGTAGCTAATGGTTATGTAAAGAATGTCGGGATCTTTCTCCTGGCAAAGTTTTTCGGTGGAGCAAGCCACCTCTCGCCGCACCTCGGGTGGAGCTATACCTGCTAGCGGGTAGAGCATGTTAACAGGGGTAGGTTTGAGACAGCCCGTCATAAATTCTGCACGTCTCGTTGAGCGCTATATTCACTTCTTTAGTGTGGGAAGAGCGATGCTACACTGGGCAAGCATATCCACCCGCAGAATATGATAGTGCCAAGCCATGAAGGGCTGCACCCCAAGCTGATGAGGTCAGGCGGTGCAGCGAGTTATTTCTCATGACTACTTTCTGTTTTGTTTTAATGCAGTATACCTTAAACGTTATTTCCCTATCCAGTGTGTTACCAAGATAGCAGGGATTATTACAATGTGCGATATTGACGCCCGCCATGATATGTCAAGAGTACGTTTCGCTTCCCGGTTTCTTAGGTGAAATGCGCATGACTGCTTTTTTAATGGATTTGGCATTAGGATATTTGCATCATGGTGCTCGTCAAGCGCGTTCAATGCTGTTTTCAGCGATGTCTCTGCTTCTTTAAAGCTAGGCGCCTCGGCAGCTAATGCGAGATCATCTGCATAAAGGAAGTATCGGGTGCCTGTCGGAACTGGTTGATCATTTGTGTATATGTTAAACAGTGCAGGCGCCAGTACGCTTCCTTGAGGTAATCCATTTTTCTGGTATTGCCACCTGTTTTTTTTCTGCAATATGTTGTAAAGACCAATTTCAACAGTCGAGTCAAAGAGTGCGAATTGATTGTCAAGATTGTACATTACTATATAAGAAGCTACTTGTAATACACATAAATCTCAGCGTTTAATAAGCCCTAAGTATATAAATAGGTAACACAGACACACGCGCTGTTGCACTGCCACTGCCAGGGCTACGCTGACCTTGGCGCGCATACGGCGCGTAGCAACAGATCGTTAGCGCTCGGTGTGTGCACGTTTTGTAAAATATGCATGTCGTGCAAAACTTCAAACGTTTCTGACGTTTTACACACAGCCAGTTATTTCGGTCAGTTACATTTTAAAAAGCAAATCTTTAAAAAAATTACTTCGCAACTAAGACGCTTTTCGTACGAAGGTTATTTAAATTTTTATTCAATGTTGTATAATAAAAAATTTACACGCTTCATAACATTTAGGTAGGTGCGTATGTATACATGTGTGTGTATGATTTTTTAAATTTTAATTCCTATCTGCTGTCAACTAGAACAAAATGGAAATATTAATGTGTGGCTTAACTGTTGCAACACAGATGTCGCTGTAGGACTTTTTTTAATTAAAATAGTTACACTGTTACAAAAGCATGGCAATTACACTTTTTTTAATTTAATAACTATGTATCGGGTAATTTATATTTTTAAATTACAAGAGAATCCAAATAAGAATGAATGTTATATTCTTTGTCTGCGGTTTGGAGTCTGCTGCGCTCAGTAACAGGTCAGATGCCACGTTGCTCTGGGCACAATATGTACGTATGTATATATAATACTATAAGTTAAGCAAACAACGCACTATATGAATTTGAATTTGAATACGATTTATATGAATAGTAAACATTTGTCTCTACATCACTGTTGTTATATTATTATAGTTATAAAATGAAAATAGATAAAAATATTACTAATATTATTTACTTGCTGCAAGTCACAAGTAAATATATTGACAAAAAAAAAACTGAGTTCCATTTGAAGAAGGTGAATTTCTTGGTTTCATCTCCTATTTTTGACCCTTAGTGGTGGTATTTTTTCTTTAAATTTAAGTGAAACCAAACAAGAAACCAAAGAAGAAATTTTTGTAATTTATTAATTAAGGTGGAGAAGTGAGGTAACAAACATGAAAAAAAAAAACTTAAGACAGATTGAGAACCTTCTCTTTTTTTAAGTTTCCTTTCCTTTTGCATCTCTATAAACAAGGTTAGATGCAAAATTCTATGTGTCTGCTTATGTGATTAGAACTTGTCCTATCGACTTATGTTACGCTCAATTATATTTGCCAAATAGCCAAAGCAAGTAATGCAAACCCCGGTTTACAGCAGGTCTTTTTTATGCCGATTTTGCCTTAAAGCAAGTTACTTCAAGCAACCTTTTATTATTTTTTAGGTTTTTTAATATCTTTAGTGCTAGCTTACAACTTATCATTCCGTGTTAGTTGTCAGAAACTAGTAGCGATCCACCGGTACCTGGTTTCAAATAGGACTACAGACCTATAATCAACCTTAACAGTATTAATATGTAGGGTGATTAGGGACTATATAGGAATAAACAGGATTTATAGGATTAAATAAGACTGATATAGGACTATATTATGTTATAGAAGACTTAATAGGACTATAATATATTTAAGACGGAATGATTTAAGATAAATGTCCATGAATTACAATAGCCATGTAACATTGGCTTACATTATCAAGGATTTCGGGTCTGTCTGCTAAACTACCATTCAAAAAGGACATTATGAATAAGCCAATTATTTTATGCACCAGTCCATTATAAAATGGCTACCCTCCAACCAGTGACTCAGCCTACTAGATATAGGTAACTGGGTTTTTCTAGAGTGTTCTATACTATCCCACCCGTGTACGTAGGCCAGCACGAACCCGCGCCGTATTTATATTAAGACCACAAGATGTATGTATATCGGATGTCCACAGCAAACAAGGTAGCTTGTCGCGTTATAAAGTTGTTACACATGATACGCACAGCGACGCGGCGAACTGTGCCGTATTTAAACACGGCCTTCTAATACAGAAGCCCGGCGTCCGAATCCTTTGGCAATCAGTGTTTATTTTTTAAATCCCGTGTCCAAACAGAGGGATGTTTAAAATTTTGTGCCTGTGACAACGTAGTTCCAGTGGATGTAACTATGTTAATTAAGTATCTTTTGTTAAGGTGATTTGACCGAAGGTGTTGCTAGCTATTACGATTCGAGAAAATCTACTCAGCTGATTGATGAAAGTAAAATTGTTAGAGGTTGCTTTTGTCAGCGGCTCTTTTCACTGTAAAGTTATTATTCACAAATACCAGTTGGGAGCTGGACTAAACTGACTCGATTTTAATACCACGAATATTCTCACAGCAAAGTGTGTTCACAAGCTCAACCAACAATTGGCTCAATTATCCGATGATGAGCAGTTCTCTTGTTATTGCTCTTCGCAAGTATACAGACATCCGTGACTTGGTTGAACTGGCGAGTCATTTAGACAGAAGTAAACAGGAGATGGAACTTCGTTCGCTTTGGTTATGACATCACCGAATTTCTTGGTTGACGGAATTTAGCGTTTCGATCAAGGAATTTGGGACCACGTACATATGTATGTACATCGACGTAAAACCAGTATACCTGTAACCGACTAATAAGATATTTAAATAGATACTGTTTGTTGGACAGACGAAACTTATAAGCAATAATGTAACAATAATAGTACAGAGATTGCCTTTATTGCAAAATAGCAGTACTTCTAAATGACGCAAAAGTAGAAAAAGGGGCAAGAATATTACGTAGAGAGAAGTTGAGATTGCAAATTAGATGAAGAAAACGAGAAAAAATATCTATTAGCATCTGGAATTTTTGCTGATCTGTATCTATTTGGCACCGCTTCGACCGACCCTGGATCATCTGAATCCACTATGACGTTAGTTCGTCTCTTCCAGGTGACAATGGGATCTGTACTATGTTACGAGTAATCTAAACAATGCTCTCTTTTTTTACTCCCTCGATTAGTTAGTACCCTCCTAAAAATCAACCGTGATATGCTTGGAATATTTTTACTAAATAGTCCATTAACAGGCAGCCAATTAATTACTTCTTCTTTCTTGCCGACGAATCCTTGAACCTGGTAATGTAAATGTGCATGGGCGGCGGTGACCAATTTCCATCTTGTAGTTTGCATGTTTTGTTTTCAATCTGTTACATAAAGAAAACCAAAATTGCTAAGTGAGAGTGGTCCTATCGTGCATGACATTTGCCACAATCATGTTTAATACTAATAATAACTTAGAAATACATGGATTAGTTTGTAACTTTTTTTTTTTAATTTATGGACGGATTGAAATGAAACGAACTTTAAATATTAAGTGGCGCTTACTGCAATACATTAGTGAAAACCAGAACAAAACTCGTTAAGCCGTTTCTGAGATTAGCGGGAACAAACGCACAAAAAAAAAACTGACAAAAATCCTAATAACTATTGTTTTGCGTTCTATTGCGTTTATAAATCTTAAAGTAATTTTATCCTGAGTTATTATGCCCCTGTATTCTTACAAAGTCTAAACTATACAGCGCTATGTAATAGCAGGTAGGTACTCCTACCCAGTTGGATAAGCATAAATTTCATGGGGCACACTAATTGTTAGATTGTCTAACATTTAGATAATCTAGTTAGATGTTTAGATTTATTTAATATGTGGTTTAACGGATATGCCTTTTTTTGTATGATGGTAACCATGATTTTTGTAAGTTCCGCCCTCTTCCGCTCTTTTGGTTCCACAGTAATAAACGTGTGTGTATCGCCTCTCGGATTTTTTAATTTACAGTCCACTTACATGCTCTTTCACTAATGATTATGTCCTCAAGAATAAGTTGTGATCGGCCTCAAAATTACTGTTTAAACGAACTTATAATACTAATATTATAAAGGGGGAGAGCGAATTTTGTGAGTTAGTAGCCGAAATGCTGAAGGTAATTTTTGGAATCACAGCACCTATTTGAAAAATTCATTTGCCATTTGAAAGATACTTTATTCCTGGTGGACAAAGTCTGTGTGTGTGTGTGTGTGTGTGTGCGTAAATCAGCATGATTTTTCAACCCGAACGAGGTCTGGGTAGTACATTATATAATGTCAATGTTAGATAGAATGTAGTTTGTTTGTTATTACAAACTAAATTGTCAGTTGTATAAATATTACTAAATTAATTTACTCGTAAAATAATTATAATTCTGTTCCAGCGGATCATGCTTCATCTTTATAAATAATGATGTTTTCAATTACTTAATACCTTGAAATACTAATAACATTTCCTTCTGACATATACATTACGTAGGCGTAAATAAATGTCAAGGGTCGTTGAATATCTAGGAAATCAATTCAGCGCAAACGGATCAGCTGGTATCTAGGGCTCCCGGGTCGCCCTTTGACATTCTACGGCGTAGGAGAGACGGCGCGCATGCGTCGAATTCTACCTACAATTACCCTACCTCCTTGTCCAAAACGGGGTAGCGCACCCACCTCCCCACAACGTGGGCAGATGACGCAAATCAGTTTTATTTTTAGAAACGTTTGCTTATATGACAAATTGAAATAAAATTATATTCAAATGAATCATTTTACACAATGATGCCTGCTTTGCTTTTTTACTTCTCCATAGTTTTCTCAAAGGTACGTGAAGGCTAAATATTGGCATTTTTGCCGTGTAATTTCCTACGAAGTCTTTACCCCTCACAATATGAGAAAGAGCTGAGCAAATAGATGGGGCAATATATATGATCATAGTGTAGGGTTAATTCAATAAATTGATTAAATTACTAGTAAGTACACGACTATAATGACAACACATCCTAAAAATTATCAATTAAAATATCATATTATTTAAAAATATTCTACTGATTGCTATAATTAACTAAGTATCATAACTAGGAACTGAATATCCCAGGAGTCTTTACAATTTACATACGTATTAGCTCGCAACAAAGATGTCAGAGTAAAATACTGTAGTTACTTCACGTCTAAAACTCACTTTAGGTAGGGAAATAATGTACACGAAACCATAACACTGCAATGAATATCTCGTACGTCATAGCGTGAGTCAGACAGGGCTCGTTTCAAAGACCAAGGATTTGTCATTCATGGAGCCGCACGCTTTTATCTAAAGGTTGCTATGTACACATGTACAAGCTATAAATATAGTTAGTTGTGGATGTGTACACAGCAACCTGCAATTGTCGATAACGCGGTTATGAAAATAATTAGAACGTATCACAACACGGAACTCTTCTGTTTATATTTAAGTGTGAAGTACATAGGTGTAATAATATATTGTCACGCGGAATTTTCATGACCATCTATTATGATATAGCTACTTCAAGATAGGTACAATAGAATTACATTTATTTTAAATGTCCGTTTGGGTGGTAATCAATTTTGTTTAATGATATAGATTTCCTTTATATATTCCTAGGCTGTTTAGTTTTAAATACCTTTAATTGAAAAAAGGTATCGATTTCCTAATCAGACCCATGGAATAACGTTCCTTTCTATTATTATGTTTATATATTCCAAAAAATTCTGTCCCTCATAGATTTTTTAGTTCCTGTTAATTAGGGGTGGTAGTTTTAGTGATATTTCGTATTATATTGCTAAAATTTTAAGGGTTGGTCATTTAGAAGATAAAATGAGTAGGTCCTTTTTAGAATATTTCTTTTAATAACAGAAAATACAGTTTCAAATATATATTATTATTCCACAAAAAGAATAATTTGCCTTTCTTAACGAACAAAAAATCTGTTAATTTATATTTATATCCTGTACATCAATGTTTCTCCAAATTTCGTTTGATTATCAATACTCAACGGACTTTGATAGATGAATATACCAGAGATAGACGGATACAAATAATTATGCAAATAATTACCTTTTTTACACACTGCATGGTGTACAATTAGTATTTACCTCTCATACAGCAGTTATATGGAAAGATCGATGCTGTTTTATGAGGAAAAAATGTACTGTAACATTGCAATAAGAACACACCGACATGAATTCTTATTTTTTCAGGTACCACACATCCGAGAAACTGCCATTATCTTCATTATACCAAGTGAGTTGAAATACAATAAGCGTTAAAAACTTAACATCACATGTTTTTTACTTTATGACGTCAGTATGATGTCACGAATGGCTTGGAAGGATATACACCGTTCGAAGAACATAAGTACATGTTTAGGAAAATGTATCGATTACGCTGTATTTGTATTAGAGGTCTGTCTGTTATCATAGCTCCACAGCGTTAAACGTAATGGTCGAGTTGAGCAACTTCGGGAACGGTCGGATGCGTGAAAAGCATTTAATGATAAATTTCTTGAGTGCTTCACAGAGCACTCATATCGTTCGGCACGATTGCCGTCGTTAGATCAAGATCGGATCGGATGTCTTCGGGCTTTAGCGGTCTTTAATGTTTTGAATTCATGTGTTAAGCTTTATTCTTAAACCATCAGTTTCTCTGTTTTATATAAAATATGTTTAAAGGAAATACAGATACAATTTTTATCAGAAGTAGGTTATATTATAGTGAAATTAAATTCTTATTATATACACAGAGTGAATAGTGGTACTGATAGTATTGTTGGTTAAGCTAGCTATTCTACACTCGGGAAGTGTACGATTAGACTGTAAAGGAAACTCAAGTCCAGGAGGGAGACAGTTACAAGTTATGTTGAATCTCCATTTGGTAGTATTCAGACGCAGTACAATAATTATGTGGACGAATTTTTATGAAAATGCATAGTTTTACTTACATAGGCAACAGTGCAGCCGATGTGAAACATGTGGACTTTATCGCTTACGTGACAGCGACAGATCAACCACCAACGACGCTAATCATTGCGTTGTGTCGGTGTCCTTAAGGCGTTAATTCATTACGTAGTATGGCCTGATTCAAACCTAGAGCAGCTTTACTGTTCCTACCGTACACAGAATAGGGCGTAACAGATATTATAAACAAATCATTTCAACGCATATACTTTAAAGTCTAATTTACATCTGCTTTGCGTCGAAATTACGATTGCAATAACTCCCTCCCTCCGTCCTCTCACCTCCTTCCGCCTTCCAACCGGTACCACACCTCAGCCTTGAACTTGAGACGCAGTCATGAAAGAATGTTGCATGCAGTCTACACTATATTGTAATTAGATTTGAACCAGCGGAACTGTTTCCACGGCGCTCTTACAGCATGATTTTTTGTTAATTGTAATTGTATAAATTTATATTTATTTCAATTTCAATTTACGTACTTATTACAACATTTTCATGAGACATCCGTTGTCCCTCTCTTTCGTATAGGAAACGCGCGCATAAAGAAGTATAACACACTAACCACCGCCAATGCGGTATTATCGGCGTAAGTAGTGAAAGAGACGGAAGATTACTGTGAAATGTATGGCTAACCTCTATGTCATTTTTGAATTTAGAACATTATTCTCTGTAGTGATTGTTGTTATGAACTCATGATCTAATTGTAGTTCCAGCTCGTTGTTCATACCATTATGCCCTTGACATTTTGATATAAAATCGTCGTTGGAGTTACTGGAGTGGCTATAATTATGAAAATGTAATGTTTGAGTTCACGTTCATGTGTTGTTTCAAATTTATCACACAAATACAGGTCTAATTCAGTGGAAACCTACGTAATAGAATATACAAAAATGATATGTCTTTAACATATTTCAGCCCCGTATTTCTAGATATATACTCGGTTACCAATATTAAAAATTACTGTCGTAATTGTAACAAAATATTTTTATTAAAATTATTAATTATTTACAAAAGATCGAAATTGATTAAATTGAAAGAGAGCCGTGTAGCACTGAATCAATTATTTACTTTTTTGTCATGCGCTCGAATGACTAAGATTATTTATGTATATAGCAACATTTTGTGTATTCAGAATTATTGATTATAATTGAATATATCGCACCTTTAGAATGAACGTGATTTAACTCAAAAATCCTGAAATTTCAGATTTTACTATAAATTTACTTAAAAAAGCCTACTCTAAAACTCCATGGTGAGAAAGGGAAAAAGGGAAACCTCATACATCAGTCTATTTAAATTTACTCAAAACCATACATTTTTGAAAACTTTCTTCGTCATTTCCCATAAATTGCAATTTTTGAGTTAAGTCCCTTTCATTCTAAGGGTGCGATATCTATCTAATATATTTATCTAATTATCTAAATATCCCCTTTTTTGCAACACATAATGTCCTTAATCCATGCTGTTCATTAAACATTATTTTTTTTCTAAATCTATTCTAATACGTATATAAAAAATGAACCAAGACAAAAATTTATCAAAAACATCATGTGCGTAATAATATGTTAATATTCAAAACTATTTTCCTTTGCGATCATTATAGTATATCAAAAAAATAACCGTTACACAATGCTTAACAATATGTATGTAAACATAAATGCAATAATAACATTGGTTACCCTTAAAACAGTGGCGTTTGTGAACGCATCCTACGCAACGTTGTCTTGGACACATAACCAAATGGCACACATTCCTGTCCCCTGTGCCATCTCCTCCCTGCCCCACGTGCTAAACCAGACCTTGAGCCGCGTCGCGTTCGGAATCTTAAGCGCACTCCGCTGAAGGGCGCCGACGTCCGCTGATCCGCACAGAGCAAAGCTTCGCCAGTTACTGCAGAACGATTTTTAACACTAAACCTACCGACATATTATATATACATACGTATTTTTACCGATGGCGGTCAAATGCCTGCTTTTGAAATAAACATTATAGTCTTTTCCAGTTGATTGTAATTAATACAAAGTTTAGCATAAACAATAAACACCAAATAATTATCATATAATAATTAAAAAACATTTATTCTATGAAGTCTCAAAAGCGGTCATTTGACCGCTCTGGTAGGTTTAGTGTTAAATTTTCTTCTAGTTGTCCAAAAATATTTTAGCTTAAAACTAGTGTAGAGTTATTAAAGATTAATCATTAAACTTGTTATGGTGTTTCGCTGAATATTATAAACAATGGAGAAAAATGGCTTTTAAAAATATTTTTAAGGTAAACTTGTCATTTCCCTTAGAAAATTTGACAATAATGATATTTTAAATTATGCAAAATAATTTGACCAATTTTTATTAATAATAAAACCAAAATAATCTATATTAATACAATTGGTACAAGACTGAATCTGTACATGAAATATTTTTTGAAAATTTTAATGCAAATATGCTACTATTTGTATAGACTCAATTTTTTTTAATATTTTTTTGTCTGTTACCTCGTCCCGAAAAATACAAGATTTAAGTTGTATAGTGAATAATTACTTAAATAACTTGTAATATGTAATACTTCAAATCCGAGAAAGTCTCGTTAATCTTTTTTGTGTTTTTGTTTTAAATATAATAAAAAGTGGACATAAATGTCAAAATAAAAACCTAAATATTTTTCTTTTTGTCTTGTTGATCTCTTTTGGATATAAAAAGAAATACAATATTATGTCGGACTGATATCACACTTCAATTTCTGAATAGTGCCATCTGTAATATGTAACTGAAAACTAGTTTAGTTGGAGCGTTACGTTTAATTTACTCGTAGTGTTGATATCTTCTAACAGGTGGCTCTGTTAGGGTGTTACGTTTAATTTATATCCACTAGATGTCACCACTATTCAGAAACCATATTTTATACGGTTCGGAACTGGTATATTTTCATTACTTGATTATCACTTTAAAAATATTGTGTTCTTAGATGACTCGACTCGACTTTGTGTACTACTGTGATTTTTCTAAACTGAAGAAACATCAATTGTTTTACGACTAATTGCATGTATCCAAAAACCTATATTGAAGTTAAATTAAGAAATAAGAAAAAATCTGGAACTGGACAACTTCATTTTGAATCGTAACAAGTTCAGCGATATGGAAGCAATAAAATATATTTTGGTTCAATGGCGAATACTGAATAAAATGTCGAGTCTGTGCTCATTCTATTATTAACCATGGACCGATAAATTAATTCAAAACGGATAAGAGCCAAGAGCGATTGAAGACGATTGGATAACAATTTAATTGTTGAAATTACATACATTACAATTGAATCGATGCATCTTGTGTATTGATCATGCCTTTTGATTGAACCGAAACTTTTACAATGTTAAATATTTTGATATTAAAATATTCTTTTGTGAAGTAAAAACAATTTTTTAATAGTTTTATATTTCTTTATCTCTTTAATTAATTTATCAAATTATCATTATACTAAAGTTCGCCGTACTTAATCATTAGTCTTTTATAACTTTGAAAAGTTAATAAAATTATGTACTAATACTAAAATTGCAACTGTAAAGGATCGGAATCTGTAGATACGTTGAATATTCTAATGCAGGTACACTTTGTTATCGATATACATGTCAAACTTTTTTTTGTATTCGCCTGCCTGTTTGATACGTATAACACAAAACACTGAACGGATTAGTATATACGGAACTTATAAAGGAATCATTATCTAGGATACTTTTCTTGCCGGGAAATTGATATTTTTTCACGGAATTTCACAAAGCGAAGCTTGGGCAAGTTACAGAAATAAATAATTATTTTTATTATTAAATCAAATCCTGAACCACAGACGAAGCGATAGAGCGCGGTCCCATGTCTGTCTGGAGTTCGTTGGTAGTACTGTAGTAGTAGTGGTACTCTTACTTGGTAGTGTTTGTTCTTGCCTGTCTAGTTACCACCCTCCTAGAATCTAGAATCGTGATCTAGCTTCACTGTCGGAAATCTAATAGTAAGCAGGAATCTACCGCTTCCGTTTGACCGGCAACGTGTAGTTGCCATTGGTATTACAGATGTACATGAGCGGTGGTGACCAAATACAATCAGGCGGTTCAGCCGTTCCTTTATCAGCTACTGATATATAAAAACAGGTGGGAAAAAATTCTATTCAAAGACAATCGCAGATAGGTTGTTAGTCGTAAGGATTGAAATGGATACGGCATTCGTAAATTTCACCGATTCCAACATATTTGACAGTGATATATTCCAAGGAGATTCGTAAATATACTACTAATCAAAATAATATATAGTGTTTAATATCAATAATCATGCGTTTAATAAATAATAAAGAGTTAGGTGTCCCCGTTAGTCCCGGGTTTGTATTCTCGTCGCAGCTGACATTTATGTGTATCATAGTGTTATGTTTCTTCTTGGTGCATGAGTGCTGTTTCATTTGTGTTAACGACATGGGGAATTCTTGTATAAAGGGGCTGTGAATCTGTGAGTGTTTTTTTAATTTAATGTACATAGAAGATGTAAAAGTAAGAAGAGACAAGATCAGTGAATGTATGAGTGAAAATTGAAGAAGCTATCGAACGACCGGGTGCCACGCTGTGCTCTCTCGGGTATTTGGATGAGTGAACACAGCTGGTGGTATCTCAGTTGTTCCCTAGTTACCTTCATCTACGTCAGGCGGGAGAAGAAAGAAGAGTTCGGAGAACAAGTAAAAATGACCTCTAAATATTGAAACGTAAGAAGAAGCGAAGAGACGTAAAAGAAATAGGGAATAAAGAAGTCGGAGCTAATATTTGTAATTGTATTGTAATTTTTTTGATTGTATAGAAAGACTATAGACTTATATTTGTTATATTTATGATAATAATGATCATCTTTAAAACTGAAATATAGAATGAATTGAATTGTCCAATAATAATTAAAACTTGATTTTTTGGATTTCGATTATATCTTATGTTTGATTCGAACTTTGAAATTTTCAGTAATCGAAAATTGTATTAATTTATTAGTTAGAAGATAACATAAAAATACATTTATGCAACAGATTCCATTCTAGCAATCGCTATTTCAGCAATTAGTCGATTTTCGTGTACCAACTGAAACTCATTTAATCTTTTAGGTATTTTGTAAACACCCTTATGCATGTAATTTTTTTTGCTTCTACTATCGTTTCTACTGTTATAATATAAATTTTGACTCGCTTAACAACTTGTCTTTATAAGGGTGAGCCCATGGTTTAGTGCCCTGTGTGCTGCAGTAATAAATCGTATATTATATAAATAAGATACTTTTTTAAATAAATGTTACAATTTCTAAATTCAGCCACTACAGTTTTCTGATCAACTTTACGCACGAGAAATTTGTCTACATAAATGACGAATTGGATAATAATATGTTCAAAAGAAAAAGGCATAATTCGTTTAAATAATCCAATTGGATATATTTTCGTACAATGTAGAGTACTTTTTATAATGTCAGCCATAGAAATAAAATAAAAAATCACTTATGTAAACATAATTGCTTATGTAATTTTTGGCATCGTCTTGTGATCTCGCGACAATGCTGTAGGTAGGTAGGCTTCTATGTATATTTATATGCTGTACTTTTATAAACGCTTTAATTAAAAATCTAAGTATTTTAAGTCTTGAGGACGTTGCTTAAGTGCTCTGAGGTAACCAGGTAAAGTGATGTATTATAATATATTTAACTTAAATGTGATTGCATCTTTTAAAATTATAAGTGGGTGCAAAACCTTATAAGGTAAAGACGTTTAATAAGGGCGGAATAAGGTAACTAAGTTTGTGCGGTTTACCATCCAAGAGTAAGTGGACCTGTTCGAGGGCTAAATTATAAAAATATTTCATAGAATTAAATAGTTACATGTTCAGTGATTGACGTGATAGTTTTAACGCATCATATAGATATTGTAGTAAAGATTGATGATATATTATGTATTGTAATACTTTTTGATATCCAAATATAATACACTTTTACACTTTTAAATATCGCGCACAAACTTTACTTAAACAGTAGCGGCCCGCTTTAAGAGTAAAGACTTTAAGACTAAAAATAAGAGGATCTCTTATGTATATAACAGAGCTCATAAGTAACCAAGTAACCCGCCGCCTCGCTTCGGATGATTCCGCAGGACTAGACACATTGCTAGTATTCTAGATCATGATTTATAATGTAAGTTCCAAATGTATGGTATATTATTGGTATAATCACCCAAATCTTTTCATTGATCGTAGATTAGTTATACGTGAACAAATGGACAAAAATTACAAAAAAAATATTCTATATACAGATCCGACCCTCACACAGTTTTATAATTAACTACCAAACCGTTCTCACTTCGCTTCAGAAAAACTTCCGTATGCTTAGACATAGCGTCTGCGTTGTGTTAGGATTGAGTCTTTCACGTTCTTTGAATTATAAATACATATATTAATTCATTTTTTAGCTTTTTTTATTTATCGACGGATTTATTGAAATGAAACGAACTTTCAATATTAAGTGACGCTTACTAAGTCACGCTTATGCTTAGTGAAAACCGTAACAAAATCGGATAAGCCGTTTCTAAGAGATTAGCGCGAGCACACGCACAGACAGGCAGACAAAAATTCTAATAACTATTGTTTTGGGTTCTATTGTGTTTGTATATATAGCAAATGTTCAATTGGAATAATGGGCGTTTCAAATGGTAAAAGAATCGCCAAATAGGATTCCGGCATTGCAGTGAATGCTGAGATTACTTTCCGCGTACACACAATCTCACAAAATCCGCAAATTGGCCGTAATGGGGCGGCCTAGAATACTCCTCCAAGCCCGTTATGGCAGGACAGGCTGTCGTAATAGGCGACAGAAGCCAGCCTGGTTGGTGGTAGGGCTTCGCGTAAGTATTATAATATCAGTATTATTATTAAGTCATTAATGTTATTACTGGTATTATTATCTCTCCGTGAAGCCTGCCTGGCTAGCCACCGCCCTCCTGCTGTAGTCAGCCGCCAAACGACTCGTCGTGTTCCGGCTGGGGGCTTGAAAGCCAGTACTTTTTTCTTACCTTCTTCTCATTTCCTGGCCGACAACGCATCAGTGATACCCTTTGGTCTCGCTGATGTCCATGGGCGACGGTGACCACTTACCATCACGAGGTTCGTCTGCTTGTTTGTCGGCTATTCATATTAAAAATATCTCTCTTTATTTTTCTCTTTATGTTAGTATAAATCACATTCAGAATATAAAAGTAATGTAAAAGCTATTAGTGATTTCAACTATTATAATAGTGATATGAAGCCCACACTACCGACTTACTAATGTCGGTCGATGGCAAACACAAGACATTACAATTGCGTATGATATAGTGATGTTATGGATATGAAATTTCGTATCTGGATATAGGTATATATGAATAGGTATATATTTTTCCGGTTTCGGTTACGGTTAGGTATATGAAATTATTTCGGATTATCCGATAGTTTCGGATAAATTCGGTTATGGATGTTTGAAGATTTAGGACTTGAAAAAAAATGTATTATGTTTGTACGAGGTAACAGTTTGACTTTATTTCTAGGCATTATTTGGTGTTAGGTATAATCATGGAAAAAATCAATTACCTTACAAATAAAATAATTAAAACTGTCTAATAAGAGCGCCGCGCCTGGTGTATCCGCTCAGACAACGAAAACATGTCACAACGTCGAAACTTTTTTATCTGTTTTGGTTACGATCGTTTCGGTATCCGATAGTTTCGGTTACGCTCCATAACATCCCTAGTATGATACGAGTACTCGATTCATAGAAACCGGTTCGCTAATCGAACGCTGTTTATCACAGTACATTTAAATGAATGGGCTCTCGCAAGGACGCACCGCGTGCTATGTGAAAATATTGTTACGTAAATACATAAGTAATTATTTGTATCGATTTTACACGTTTTATTCATATTATTATCATCATTATTACAAACCATATCGTGGTGCCGCTCGACTCGAGTCTCTTCTCAGTAGAGACAGGTTAAGGCCATAGTCTGCCTCGGTGGCCAAGTACAGGTTGGCAAGCTGATAACATTGTACAGAACTCAGGTGTGCGGGTTAGCTCCCGATTTTACCTTCGCCGAAGCAAATAATAATGAATTTGTAATCTATACTATGTATAATTATAGGTATAATGATAATCTGTTGAGATTTTCGTGTTCGTGTTCGGCTCGTGATAACTCAAAAACGGGTCGACCGATCTTGATGAAAATTGGTATGTACTGAAAACGCGTGTTAGGCTATATAAAATGTCATTAAACCTAATGAAGTCTAAACGAGGCATATTTTTTTTTAATAATCATGTGTGTACAATTAATAGTCCAACTCGAACAAAGTTGGACGAGGCCGCTAGTACATAGTTTGAAAAATTAGAGTAGCGTGCAGGATTCGAACTCGCGTCTCGTGCGGGAGGTCTACGTTCAATCCACTAGGCTATCGCTGCTGTTAATCGAAATCGAGACGTGGTGTTAATTTTGTCGACCGCGAAAGTAAGTTCGCATTCGATCGTGGTAGTATGGCAAACGAATATATTTACTAAAAAAGTAAAATTAAAATATTACATAATGGAAATCGTTGTGTAAGGGATTTTTTATGTAAGTAGTCAACAAATGAGCAGTAATCGACGCAGTAAATAACCGGTCACTGTCGCCCAGGGATATCCGTAACACCAAAGGCATCAACGACACGTTACCGACTGAAAGTGACCCGGATTATTAGTGACTCTAATGTAACTACCAAAATATATAATTCAAAGCAAAATTCTTCACAGTCAAAAGATGAATAAAATTAGTTCTTTACAACTTATTCCCAACCACATCGGATAGTCTGTAAACGGCTCAATATATAATTGGATTTCGACCAGTGAGGGGCGATGTTCAGGTTTACCTCATTTGTAGGATATAACTTATATGCGTTAGTTATCTGCGTTTACTTGAGATCCCGGGGTTTTTTCATATGACTTCAGGAGGTGTTTTAGATGGAAAAAAGACACGAATCGATAGATTACTCAATTATAGTCCTTTTCAAGGTTCATTCGAGTTATATAATTCTTTGAGTTATATAATTTTTGTAATCTGCTTACTACACGACAACTATGTTGTAACGTTTTATTCAAGGAATCCATGCCCAGTTACCTTACGTCATTGACCAAGTACACAAACGTAGAAGACCCAAAACTTGCCAAATCCACAATACACACACTGACACATACGCATGCACGTACACTAATAACAAAAGTTACGTTATAAGTTACGTTTAGTTTTATTAATTGTTACTATTTTTATATATGATTAAAATTCTATTGTACTTTGGTGGATGAGCGGGGCACCCAGTAATATGGGTCACCAATCCAATACCCCCTGTACTGGTTTGGTGACCCCTTGCGACATGTTACTGTGCTTTATGTTTAATCAATATATACGTTTTTATTTTTTATTTTTATTGTCGTTACGACTCATAACTGTTCTACTGCTGGACTTGAGTTCTATCTTAGGAGTAAATTTAGAGACTCAGAATTCAGTTTTCCTTTGTCCTTGTTTTAGAGGCATAATAAATTCATAATTTTTATTTACGCCGATACAGAGGACGTGTTTTGCTTCGTCGTTTGTTATGCGTACTGCGAAGTTAACTAAAGCCTTTTTTTCTTTATTATGCACCGAGGTCCTTTGACCTATAGAATAGAGTTTCCTGCTGTTACCATATTATACATACAGAACTATTCCGAACACTTAGCGACTATTTTACAAACATATGCACCGATACGCCAGAGTCAGAACACGAAGAATGATGCCATTGCCGAGAGACCAGTCATGGGCTTCGAAGCATATAGTGTACGGCTATTACCTTTAACTGACCGTTCTAAATCCTATATATTTACCTTTCGTACGTATACTTGTAGCTAGGTGAAATAGGCTATTTGAAATAATCCGGCCGTGAAACAACGTAAAACTTGCTGAAGGTATAATGATATAAGTCTTCTCTAAGTCCTAACAAAGGTTACACGCATCAGTATTGCCTGTGTTCATAGTGGTTTACGTTATATATTTGTTACTTGTTTATATCATGGGAGACTTTGTAGTATGCGCTATACGATAAAGGTTTACCGTAGCTAAAGAGCGATTTAGATATATTGGCCAATAAACAAAAAAACAATTAACACACGCTAAATCAATGAACGGTTTCGTGTTTAATTTCGCTCAAATTTAAATTACTATTACATGTGGAATTAGTGACGTCAGCAAACCTGGCTCATAACACTTAGGTAAATAACTCCGATGGACAACGACGGAGAAATGTCCTGACATATCGTCCATTATATAATTGTGTGTTACAAAATCTGTAAAATCAATATGCTTATAACAGCAAGTCGAAGATAATTAAATATTTTATGTTAAAAATTGCTCCCTTACAATATTCCTACCTGATTTGCTCGAAAAAAATTAAAATATTCCCAAAAACGTTGATGAAATTGAAGCAACTGAAATGGTAATAATAATAACATTTATCATATGTATCTACGCAATAATTGTTAAATTTTAACTTGCCCTCTGATAATTGCATACAATACGGTGATCAAAATTTGCACATTATTATATTTTTGTATCTCATCTTAAAACAAATAAGTGAAAAGTAAATTGACTAATTTTTTGCATGGATTGGTCGGCGATTCAAGTGCGAAGTTCTTGGTGGTCGTTCTATTCACCGCTCTCTCATTTAGCTATACGTATCATAGTATATGTATTCTCAATAATAAACCGTTAGAGCTTGGGGTTTTTTCCTGGTTCCGTGTAATGACATGTGTTGCACGTCAGAGGTGACATTGCGTTTTTTTTAAATCGATACTATGCACTGGACGTCAAAGTTACTTCATTGTAAACCAAACAAGCGTGGACTAATCGCTTCACCCGTAAGGCTCAATTGGTAGATCTTATCAAAAAGGTTAAAGCGAAAAAGAAACATGTACTACTGCAACGCCGCCCGAACCATATACAGGTTGTATCGAACAATACAAATATAATAGAATTAAATTTAATATGAAATTAAATTGAACAGATGACCTAACTGTATATACCAGGTCAATGATATAACTTATTTTATTATGATCGTTACTAATACGCGTGGTGTAAATGTGAGCTAAACCAAATTGAGAGATTTCATCACACACACAATACTTACATAGAGTTTGAGCTATAAAGCGTTTTAAATATATAACGCATTGTTCCGGATCCATAAATAATCACCGATCAACGTCTTAATAACGTCAATCGTCAGGTTCTCAAACGAGTGCGAAGGAAATAAACCAGTGCATTGTCTTGGCGCCTTTCCGTCTAAACACTTTTGGCCAGCTGGTACCCCGCTCCGGCCAATACGTGCAGCCAAATGCAGCTGGCACAGTTTTGGTTGCATAAACTGTGCAATGGACAAGGGCAGGGCACTGACGAAATATATACGTTGTGAAAATGACTGAGAACTAGGTTACGGCTATATCGACTGAAAACGGTATTTGTTCTGAATACACTTTTAGTCCGATTCAAATTCAAAATCAAAATTATTCAGCTATTGTGTGAATACACTGGTGCATGTCAGTTCTTGTTTCTACTCTCGTTTCGAAAAGATGCGGATTGAGAAGAAGAACGGCTAAAGAAACTCCTCGGCACATCTTTAAAACAACATGTGGCAATTGCAAAGTAAGTTTTACCTGAGCGGAACTGGTTTCGGCATTGTTATTTTTCAGGCGTCCTTTTCATTAATATATTCGTCTATATCACTTACCTATAAGCTGTGCTTTAACGAGTCGCTTACTAGGTCGCCCATTGTAGGAGTTACTTTTGAAATGCCTTTGAAATGATTGAAATAACGAAGTAAACGCTCAGACACTCGTAGCCGCCACTATTCAATTTTAATAATATTAATTTTTGTCGTTAAGTTCGAAATTACTATTCCTAAAATTTTTAAAATTCAAGATTTTTATTTCATAGAATTTGACACATGGAATTTAAATTTGACTTTAGTAGGAAAATGTCTTGATTAAAAATATTGAAATACTAGCACTTTTATCTTTCTAGTTATAATGATTTTAACTGTAATCCCTGAAGTATATAAGTAACAGATAAGTAGGTTAGAGAAACAAAATGTACACAGAAATTATACAAATGTTTGCTACGCAATTTCTCTCCGTAGCGAGGTTGCTACGCGAAAAAATTGGGTATAATATTATTACTAATTAATCACAATATACTAGTATTTACGAGTGTTGCGTTAGTGTTTAATATTGTATTGATAATGTAAGAATATTATAAAAATCTAGCTAATAAAATCTAACTCAGACTATAGATAGATAACGCATTCTGCTAGCGCTTTATCACCGTCATCCTGAGTTTCCTGGTAGAGTGTATACCGGGCATTAAATCCGACTTTATAACACCAGATATATATACGTATACAGATATAATTATGTATTTTACAGTGAAGTCTAAATAAATAAACTTACAGCCTCACCCAGTGAAATAGGAACATTAAAATTGGGTAACGATGTACGTAGGTGAACACTAGGAAGGGCTTTTTTATCTGACCTTGAGGGTATCTTATGCAGGTACAGTTTGTAATTTTCATACAGTTTACAGTACGATTAATAAAAAAATGATTTATAACATTACACACACAACACAGGTGAAATAGAAAAAAAATGGAATTAATTTTTAATAACTATTTTAATGTAATTTACTAGGACATGGAGTACCAGCATTTAACATCCTTTATATATAAACTATATGGTTAGGTGGTTAAAAATAAAACATTAAAACACGAAAGTATTACGTGAAATTTTATACTTAAGTAGCAAACGTTCAAACTTTTATCTTGGTGTAAAGTGAGCATTGCAGTGTTCGAACATCGATCGATCAAATCTCGCAACTACTAATGCAATTTGTAACCAGTCATATAATATATAAATTTCCACTCGAGATATAACAATGAATTTTTAAGAAACAATCTGTAAAAATATATACGAGTAAAAACTATTATAACGAATTCAGTAGCAAAATCTTGTTATGTTAAATAATGTATACAAATAAAATTCAGTCACTAAAGTTTGTAAATTTTTAGAATTGTACTATTTGAAGGTCAAAGGGCATCGCGTCTTAGTCCTGGCAGGTTAAGCTACATCGAGCAATCCGGTTACAGGAACGTTATTTTGCGGACAACATATAAAATATATGTAAATGTTAATTAAAGAAACAAAGCAGTTAGAAAGATTACGTAAGTCAATACTTATCATTATATCACAACCCTACGCACAATAGACCGATATTACTAAATACACGTGAAATAAAACGCGGATATTTCCGTTCCTTAAAATGTATAGAGCGCATTGCATTATTCATTGTGTGTGTGTGTGTGTAATTCTATTGAGAATATGCCAGTTTCAGTAAAAAAAATATTTACTCTTTTAGTCACTCTAAAAAATAAATTAAAATATTTTGATGCCACCGAAACAATTATACAAACAGATGTTAAAAGTCTTAATAAAATCTATATCTATAAATTGCTATCCCCATAATTAGCTTTACAGTATACTGTATATAATGTCAATGTGAATGTACTGTAACATCGAAAGCTCAAGATTGTTTAATCAGTACCCATACAGGAATATTTGACTACCATCAATTCTCAGGATATTTGCCTCCTTTGCTTATAGACACAACCAGCATCTACAAGAACATAAACGCTCAATAATGAAATGCGTTAGCTGATTAAAAACGGTAGTTCAAGGTATCGAGCACCGTGAGCGCACGCGTCCTCCGGACGCGATCGCTGCATCGACCCATAATCAGCGCAGGCCTTGATCCCCGCAGCCCGTTTCCTCTTTGCCCCATTAGAGTTGCCCCTTTCACCGCTCACTGGCCCCAGTAACATCATCCCGTGGTCCCCGACGCTCCATGCCCCGAAGCACTATGTACTGTTTACCCTACAGCTTACCCCATGCTCTGATCTTCAAACACCCGTCCTGTCTACAAATATCCTGTTTTGTTTAAATTTTTCTAATAGATTCTAATTCAAATTTAAATCATAAAGTACTTTGAACAAATATAATTTTTCTCTAAATTTGCATTATTTTCTAATTATATTATTTACTCTTATTATTATTTACTCGTATAGATTAGTAAAACAAATAAAAAAAAAAATATATACTAAGAACAAAATTGATTAAAAATCTGAAATCATATATTAAGAAATTTTTGCTCAATAGCTCAAAGATATTTGGCGATAAACAGTAGAGTGAACATTTCTAACTAAAGTTGTCATTACAAGACTAACTCGTTTGGAGCTTAACCCTGTAAGTAAATGGTCACCACCGCCCAAGACCGTTCGTTATATGAGTAGTATCACCAACACACCGCCGGCAAAAATGAATGCGGGCTACCCGCTTATTACTCCTCTCCGACAATACAATACGGTTGGTTCTCGAAGGATTGCTATTGTTGCGATTGTGCCAAATATTATAAATCTGTTATGTAAATATACCAACAAGTACAAAGTTATTTGGTAAAGGTAGCTTCGTGAATTTAAGGGCTTCGGCTACACCTTTTCTCGGGCGGGTTAAACGTATCCCGGTTGCACGATCTGCGTCGATCCATCTTGTGCCCGGGCTTGCACCGAACAATGGTTATCTCATAACTTTAGTATGAAGCGAAATACGAAAGTAATAATTCACATTAATTACAATATCCAGATAAAATCGTTAAATGAGATGTCATGTAACTTTTAAAAAATTTTCACATTTATTAATTCTATCGAAAGTTTGTGACAAGAGGCTCACTCGTGTGTGGTGTGGTGTCCTTCTGAACTAGTGCAGTAATGTATTTTGGTAATGATGAGCTGGTATCATAAATCCGCCTTCAAAGTTGATACATTGCTTACCTCAGATACCACACAGACTTAGCGAACGGTCACTGGGTCATTGGAGTTTTTCTGGGTTTTCTGTTTGTATCCTGAAATTCGAAGTAGATGTACGAGAAAATTATTTCGAAGCGAATTAATTTTGCATCATGAATGAATTTAACGCCAAAAATAATTTTACACTCAGTATATGGTTCTTCGTAAATTTTATGTTATTAAGATTCTCTATTTTCTTCGTAATTACAATTAATAATTATAATATTAATTATTAATTAATATATTGTTATTCATAATTTATAGTGATGAAGCTAAGATTTTTAGTACAAAATTTAGAGGATTATTATTTAAGTTTAAATGAAGAAGAAAATATTAAATTTAAGGCGACGTTGATTCATTTGTGGATTTCATTCGTGACATATGTATGTTACGAGTGATTATCCTTTAGTTCTCAATTTGTGGGATAGTTCATGGAGCCTATGAAATATTGTATAATAATTTAAAAAGCATGCCAGATAATGAAGGAAAATATCGTCATAATAAATATATTAATAAGGAAAAGAAATTGATTTAATATGTGGTTTTTACCACTTAGGTACTCCTATACCTACGTGGTTTCATATGTTTTCTCCGTGTAATTTTCCGTTGATATATAAAATTTTATCTAAGCAACATAATAATTATATAAACGATTCTGTGTTTCTTCGTGGCTTTGAAAAGGTCTATAGTTCAAGGGTATTGAGTACATCCGTCCTCGGTCGGGCTACACGATCCCGGAATGCACGAGCTCTATCGATCCATCTAGTGCCCTAAGCTTCGCGTTAACCTGTAAATTTTATTTAGTTTGCGCTAAGTGTGAATTTAAACAAATAACATACAGGTATTTAGTTTAGAATTTATCAAATAGGTGCCGTGAAAAGTCAATACTATATTTTATACTAAAAAACTATATTCGTAGACTAAATATTATAGCAATAATTTTATTTTCTGTTACAATATTCGAATCGAGTCGCCGAAGTCGTTACGATTAAATGCTTCTTATCAGTAGCTTTCAGATAGACTAAGGGAGAGAGAGACTAATATTCCTCTACATAATTATAAAGAAAATAATGACCTCAATCAATTAGCGGTTCATTGTAGAGACTGGGTCTCTACGTATTTTCCATCTCGTTGCTAAAGTGCGGATTGGGGAAAAAGGTATTTAGTGGCCAACCGAAGTGTCAAAAGTTTAAGAATTTAGAGGAAAAGCGCCGCCGCATAAAGCTGTCATGTCATGGCTTATCGATTGCTATCTAACAACAACGACCGGGGCCGGCTTAACATGCCCTCTGAAATATCGAAGAGTTCAAAATATTTGCCACCCATCCAGCTATAGATTGTATCAATAGAAGCTTAACTGGATCATTCACTTGTGTCTGCCACAAGGCAACTATGCGTCCTTTGTAGAGAAAATATACAAAATATATCAGAGAACTACATACGTATGTACGTACAGACTCTTCGTAACTGACATGTACTTTTTTATTTTCTGGTTCCAATTTTATTGTTCTTTTATTTTGCATTTATTTATTTGTATTGTTCTTATGATATTGCAAATAAAATTATGAAAGCTTTATATAACACTATAAATTATATTAAAGTGCAGGCTTCATGAATCCGTCGATGTATTATAGGTACCTTGACTACTGTTATATAATAAAAATGTAGACACCAAACAGTAGCCAAATATGTGTCATATTAGATGTAAAATCAATCTTCAGTACGAGGAAGTGACATAATTATACGACTAATAATTTTATTAAAACCTATGCAAAACTATACCTACTTCATACTCTTTATGTTAAGTATCTAAGGGACAGAATTTGAATCAACAATCCAAATTGAAAAGTTTCTTTGAAATTGTCGACTTTTGTACCTATTTTCATTGTACCTGTAAGTTAATTATAAAATATGGATAAAACAGTACAACAAACTCACAAAGAAATAAAAGAATCGAGAGAAAAAATACCGTGTAAATTTTTTTAAAATAAAACATTAACTTATACTATTAATAAATTTTTAACATATCTAATTGCATTCAGATTTATAGATAAATTATTAGTGTATATTTTTTCGCGGAAGCAACCATAATTTTCGAAAAGGTCTGAAGTTCAAGGGTATTAAGTACATCCGTTCTCGAATGGGGGCAGGCGTCCTGGCAGCGCGGGGTGCATCGATCACCCTGTTGCCCCAAACCCCTGCGGATGACGCGGGGATCAGGGCACAGTTACACGTGTAATATTTATAGCTTTGTCAAATGTTTTCAACAACTTCAATATAAGTTGTTGAGTAAAGGAAAATATTTTTGTATGCATAGATTAAAAAACCACCTTCCCTTCGATTCGTAACATATATTATATATTTTCTTGAATACTAACCATATTCGTAGCAATTATTACGCTTTTTTGAGGCATTTTATAAATTTTTCATGTTTACATGATATTTCTAAACCTTTCTGTATTTATAGACTTTTTGTTGTATACTTTTCAGATAATAGCTTGAAAAAATATATATATAAAAAAATGAAATAATTTCACATTCAGACCAGACTCATTGGAAATATAAAATAATTGTGTAAAACCGCCGCTTTTTAAAATTACACCCGTATATTTATAAATACATTTATATTTATTAATTGCTGATCGGTAGAGAATGCTTATAGCATTAAGTACGCATTTTATACCCACTGTATCAGGTATAATCAAGTAATATAAGGAAGGTGCCGCTTCCTCTAGAAACCCGAGTCTCGGGAAGGTCTAAAGTTCAAGGGCGTTGGGTACAGTCGTCCTTCGTTGCAGCGTCCTGGCGTTGCGCTCTGCATCGATCCATCTTTTGGCTCATGCCCCTCCGACCTTGAACTTCATACCTTCTAGAAACACCCCGCTCATGCGCAATAGTTTCCTAGATAAATTGCGTCACGTTTTCCTGGATCAAATGTTGCCATTATCAATATGAATGGAATTAAAAACAAAGTTTTTTTGTCTATACAAATATTATGAAGAGAGAGTGCGACTTTTGTGAGTTTATAAACAAATTTGTGGAAGGTAATCTCTGGTACCACAGAATCCATTTCGAAAAATTCTTTTACCATTTGAAAGGTACATTATTCCGGATGGATATAGGCTATATACTATACAGCAAATTTTCCGTCTCTCTGAATGTAATAATCTCGAAAACTGCGTCATGGGTTTTCTTACGCTTTTTAACAATAGGTACATAGATTGATTCACGAGTAAGGTTTGGGTGTATTACGCAAGGAATATGTACAAATACCTGATACAAATGAGTACCGATTATTTCGAGTGCGACTACTCTTTATAAATGTAAAAATCAATTTACCCAAAGCGAAACGTGAATGGGTTACTAATATAATAAAATAGTTATGTAATAAAATAGTTGATGTTCTTACAGGAATATTGAGTTAAATTGAGTTGGACAACTGTACCATAATAAAGCTTGATAATGGATATTACAAACACATGAGATTTAACGTAGCCATGTATAAATATAAAAAAATGTTTCGCATAACTATACACGGTGTCAAGAAGACTAATTCTTCTATACTTAAAAAATCGTTATTATGGTACAAAAATTATATTCGCACTCGTATACTAAATAACATTTACACATAATTATGTAAATATTAATAAATATATAATAATATATATTAACAAAAACATGCGTAGAGGTATCCACCATCGTATACTTATCTGAGTTTATTCATACCACAAACGAGACAATCTGTCATCCTGCCCACTCATTCTACGTGGCCGCTTCCTATGTAGGATGCTGTGTATTTCAGTCGTAAACAGCTGAAAGAATCCATTTCGTATTATATTATTATGAAAAATGTTAACAGTTCTGATTACTTGTTTTCTCCGTGTAGCATACAATAAACAAATTATAAATAATCGATATAAAGAGGGAGTGCGAAGTTTGTGAGTTCGTGGCGGCGGCGGTGGCACATGTTTTTGAAAAAATACATTATCATTTGAAAGGTACATTATTCCGGATGAACATAGGCATATACACATCCATATCAAGTGTATATGTACAATAATTACTTATTGAACCCGAACGAAGTCGGGACGGGCTGCTAATAAATAATAAATGTGGTGCTTGTAATACAAAATTATTCATATTAAAATACAAAGTATGCCGGTCGGACCAAAAGTAACTTAATAAATTAAAAACGCATGTAAATACATCACTCTACTAATTAATTGATATGTTAGCGTGTATGTGAACGTACATAATTGTTTTTAAAAGGGGGGATATGTCAAATAATATACCACATTTTTTCGGAAAAAATTAACCAATTATTATTTTGTAACAAGGGTACAAATTATATTTAATTTAATAAATGTATATAACTAGGCAGCTCAGTAGGTACTCAAGATGCTGGTAGAAATGCTTCCAGCTCTGTGATATCTCGAAAGCCTGAAATACATTTTGAATTAAATTATAAGTATTACATTATTTAAATTATATTGTGTTTATTCATTGAGTTTTGACGACATACAATATCATGTTGTATTTTTAATTATACCTTTTAATTGAATATCATGGTTTATAATTAAATTAATTGAGCCAATTTATTATGATGTATCCTACGAATACTACGTATGCTACGAATTTTCACAATTACTCCAAGAACATACCTAGTTTATTTTATGAAACGACGTATTGTATTAAATGTAACTAAAATCCATCAAGCAAGTCAATTTACATTAAACATACTGTATAGCATGCATTGTACAATGAAATCCAGAAACCGTAGCACCATTTATCAGGGAAGCGGCATATCGTTGGAGAGGGTTTCCGTAAGGTCAAGGGTGGCCGGGGGCTAAAGCAACAGCTGGATCGATACAGCGCGTGCCTGCAGCCGTGACCTGGTGGGGTGGGGGATGGCTGCACCTCTCTGCCGGGCTGCAGCGAGCAGTTATTTCGGTGCAGCCTAACGGCCGCAGTCACTGATCGCGCGTCCGACAGCGCGCGCGTTACCACTTGCATCGGTCACGCCTCGTGCATTAATACCTACATATATATTATAATATTTACGCGTGTTACAATTGTCTCTAATATATGAAATGTAGAATTCGGTCGCTGTTAGTGCCGTTGTTGGTTCGACACCTGTTGCACTCGTGAGGTGAAATCGCGTGGAAAACTCTTTTTCTCAGTACCAGGCTCGTCTACTTTCACCGCTCACATTCCAGTGTAACGCCGCTCTTGCACTAACCAGTCTCGCAATACAAACTCACGGTTCGCATTTGAAAATATTCAATTCTAAACTATTATAGCGCTCCTCCTACGAGTACATACATATGTGACGTTACGTCGTGGCTTCGAACCTAAATCAATTGTTATTGATCAGTACAAAAAGGTAAAAATGCGGTCTTAATTCTGTGTAAAACAGTATTATTTCGAGTCAGGTATAATTTTATTGTCATTTTACGTAGGAAATGACATCGAATAACGCTTTAGGGTATTAATTGCAAACCTGTAATATTTTAAAATTAATTATGTAATCGATAAAAGCGAAATTCTTAATTTGCATGATACCTAGAAACGGAGGAGTAATGTACATATGCCTACTTAGATTTTCCGCGCCTCCCCTCACCTCCCCCGCTCCCTGCGATAACAATATAATAACCTTCCTACGCTATCTGATTAATATTACACTATTATACAATAATAATATCATAATTAGTTCACATGCACGCTATAGATAAATACATATTTTTCATCTTGACACTACCGGATAGGGTACCGGTTTTGAAATCGTCATATATTTTGTCATCGCTTCTGAACGCTAAATTATTGTTTTTATAAATAATCAAAGATGGAAGACATCGTTGCGAAGTATTTCGCTGCACCTGGCATTTGGCCAGGGATGCAGCAGGGAAGGTCACTTGTTGTAGGTGGGGGGCAGGGGAACGGGACCTGGTTACACTACGGCGGGGAACGGGGAGAGGTGACTAGGGAGCGCAACGCGCAGGTGCATCTCTGACCTCCAGGTCTATAAAGCACTTACGCGACCCCGGGAGCTCTGTTCGTAAAGCGCTTTCACGGGAGCTGTCCGCAGTTACCGTCGAGGAACATTGAGGAATACCTTAATAAGAGACAAGAGAGACCAACCTACGTTCAACGGCAGAAAGCGGTCCGAGAAAAACCAGTTAGTATCAATAGAAGACATAGTGCAATGTTTCTGTTTACGGCTTCCAAATAGTCATTGCGGATCTACGAAGACGTCCCAACTAGATCCACCCATTCGTCACCCGGCAACACATTGCCATTATGCACGATTAGCTGATATCACACAATACTTGAAACGTAAAACCGTAACACAATCAACAGTAGTGTCGGGTTTTTAGGTAAGTGATAGTTTCAAATAGCTTCGATTTTGTTTTCGAGCGGTGTTGTTAATGTATTTCAGTTCACTTTTAAATCTCGTTTAGAATTTTTATCGATTCGTTTTTTTTTGTTAATTTTTATTGGCTTTACGTTTAATGGAATTCGTGTTAGATTATGTTTGTTGCGATGAAACGGTGATGTGATTTCATATTTTCGATGTGTTAGTTTTTGAGACATGTCAGCGACTTACGCACGAGCGAAAAGGTTCGATGAAGCCACGCAGTCATCAAATGAGCGTTGAAAAGTTGTCGTTCCGTATCACTTTCATCGTCGCCGTGCTGATCGTGCACGTGGCGTCAGGTTGCGAAACCCCACGCATGTACCCGGGACACATGGTACGAAACTTTCGCCCGCGAGACCATTGACCGTGGCTCCACTTTCTAAACCATGTCGTAACGTCGGTGATCGCCCCGCGGCCATTGTAACTCACGACACGCCTCGACGCGACACGCGATTTCGTTACCTTTTTTATAACATTTTCGCAAATCCGTAGAAAGTCGCTTGTTTACTGCGATTGCGAGGATAATGAATGTTACGTTTGGATTAACGATGTCGCCGACTTGGCTCTTGACGCGTCTGTTTTTACTTGATCTATGACTGAGGCCACCTGTAGAACGTTCCTTATGCTAGCCATTCTTTGAGTCTGCTTGGCATGTTTGCCTTGGCATGTTTAGAATAACTGCATTGCATAGTGTCCAGGACTACTAAGAGAAAACTACTGTATATCGTTGCGTTGTACCGTTCTCAGGTATTATTTTAAATTCAGTATACAATTAATCTCCTTAAATCTTAAGTAATTTGTATCCTACTCGACGTTTTATGCCTGGATTCTACTAAAGCATTTCTGAGAAAAAGTTATACAAAAACATATATCCACGTTTTCACCATTTTGTTTCCGATCGCCCTTCGGAAGTGACGATCGATACGTTAGCGCGACCCTGACCGAGGCGTGTCCTAGGTAGCCTAGATGCGTCCCTGGGCGAGCTGCCAGCCTCTCTGCCCCCTCACCCGCGGCCCTCGCCGCGCCCCCCTCTGCCCGCAGCCACCCACTCCCCGGACGCAGGAAGTCCCCGATATTGCCAATAGAGTACATCAACAGTATTCCAATTAACTGCGCTCGGTTGCTAGTTCCCTGCATCCATACGTAACTACCTGTAAAGTTGTATTTAACGTTCGGCACTTTAAAAAAATTTACCAATTTATATATTAAAACGCTGATCCCTATTGTTATCGTTCCTCTCGTGCATCGGTCCTCAGTTTTCATTTTTATTATTATCGATTATCCATTAATCAACTTGGCAAACATCAACATATCATGAAACCTATCCAAACCAATGGTTAAATTTGGATAATATACAAATCATATTTCAAGTCGATATATATGAATTCAAACTACTAAGGTTTTATGCGGATAATTACATCGTTCTCTTATGTGTTCAGTAAGACCTTTATGCAATCCTTTGGCCTCTCGGGGTCTCTAGAACACCTAATTCTGCCGTGTGCGATGTTATTTCTAACAAATATGTGAATATATTTGAAGGGTGCCAATGACACAACTACTGAGATAACGTAATGAAATTCTCATGAAAAATAGCAGGACTTTAGTCCTATTTAAATCCTATTTAAATACGGTTTAAGATAAACAACAAAAAATAATATTCATGTCGTTATTAAAAGATCATCTTAAAAAACCCAACTCACTCATACTACTCATAACAATATCAATTAATAAAAATATCAACTACTCATAACATACAGTTTTTAAGTAATTTTAAAATGGAAAGTAAAAGTTAAGGAATAATTCCTGAAATGTATAGTCTAATATATGAAATAAATCTTCGCACTAGATGTTGTTTTCAATGAATACATTTTCATTATTATAAAATTACAAAGCTTATTTAACATAGTTTGTTATTTATTACAAATAATTATTATTATAGCAATTAATTATAAATAGTGACAAATAAATGTCGTTCATTATTTTTTTTTGTTAAATTTAAGTATTGCTAAAGTTTAAATAGCAATTTGTCAATTACTAAATATTTATGTAACCTTACTTACTACTCGCATTTCACGAAGAAATATGAAAAATAGTTAGTAAATATATTCGAAGAAGATACTTGTAAATAAATTTTATTCTTACGTGATAAAATAAATAAAAATAAAATCCAGTCAATTCAAATTTCCGATTTAATTACATTATATTCTTTCAAAACAAATTAAAATTATTTTATTTCAGACGTGAAGTTTAAAAAAGCTGACGTTTTATTTAAATTTAACTAATATTCAGATATCGGGCAAGCACTTAAAATAAACTAACAACAACTAACTGGCCAAAAATACACCTGGGAGGTACTCCGGTGGCGCGATCACGCTCGTCACACGCCACACCCGGGAATCATAGTGCCAAGTGATCATTTCTGGTCGACAAAACATTTAATAAGGGCACTCAGCAGACACAGGTAGGCAGAAGCTACCGATATATCATGTATTGTTACATAAATAAAATATTTTGCAATCACGATATTTTTTATGCGGGTACGCAATAAAATGCAAAATGTAGCTGATATTATGAGATATAACCAAATGGATTTGTAAGTACTTTTGTAAGTAACATACCGAAATTTTTAGTTAGTATACTGTATATCTATGGGTTAACTATCAAAAGTTGCACTGCAAACAAAACCACAGCTAAGTAAAAAATACATTTACATATATAATGTTGCCAGAAAAAAAAAATTTTGGCCTCAAAGTAATTGGCATGCAAACGACACGGCAAACTTTTAATTAAGATTAAGATAAATTAATTTTTGTTATTAATTATTTCACTATTTATTATTAATTACAACTATCACAAGTTATAAATGTTAGAAGAAATTTGTACTCACATAATAAATACTTTGGATTATGTTGAAAATGTTTAGTTGTCAATGTTTATACTAAGATAGACAAAAAACCTTGCCTAGATGTTCGTATCTTATACGCATAAATAAATACAAAGTAATTTGATTACATAGCTAGTTTGATTTGTTCATTATTATCTAATGTTTGTCAAAATGAGGAAAATATGCTTTTACCAACAGTTTTCTACATGTCATAGACAAATTGTTGGAATAAAAGACAACAGAGTATGATAATGGCACCGTAGTATTTATTGTACATGTATAATTTTTTATCTTAATTATACCGTGATATACTTACAAAAAATTCCCACGAGATCACTATATGATTTCAATTTAACTGACTTTGGAATACGTTACAAGCGGAGTAATACGTTGTAAACCGTTCCCAATAAACTATATCAGAGGACAGCGATAAGCGTTAATTCATCCACGACTTACTGTATTATTGCGATTAACGTAACCAATTTAAGTGTTCATAATATTGTCTACAATAGTGTTATTTGATGTCACATGAACCGAATTGTTAACAAAAACTAGGTAACCCCACCATTAGCATACGTTGCAAGACAACAAATCATACGTTGTAAATTGTACGTGTAAACTGTGGTAGGCGATTATAATAGGAACTGTTCCAGCTGTTATATATTAGTATAGCAACGAATGAAATATGATGGCGTTAAACGTCATAACGATAATTTTCGAACTGTTCATTAAATAGCCTTCAATAGTGTTATTTAATGTCGTTGCTAAAGAGAATTGATGACAAAATCTGGGTGAACTATTATCAATGACTTCGGAATACGTTACAAGTGTACATTCATACGTTGCAATATATGAAGCTGAAAAATATTTGAATGAATCTACACCGTAGAGATGACGTGGTCAGACCGAGTGCAACGGGGAACGACAATCAGGCCGATAGAGCGCATTACGTTTATCTTTTAAGAATAATTAAGCATACGTTAATAGGTTAATACGTAAAATGACGTAACGATGTCATGTCCGTCAATATTTTTTGTCGTTGTCTTTAGTGAATCTTTTTATTTTCAAGAGTGAACTCTGTTTTTTTGGGTATTGATTAAATAGACACTTTCATTGTTGCTTAATTTCAATTTCCGATCTTTTAATTAGGCAAGATAACAAAGTTGAATATACCTTTATTACTAGTAGAGTATTCTTTGTTTTCCATTTAGTAAACACTTGTAATGAGTAACCAATATAGTGTGAATTGAATACAGTGATCCTGAGCCGCTGAGTGCACACGCGATCGCTCGCTGATCGGTGTTCCACTCGCAGGATAGACGAGCGTGATTCACCCGGCCTTCAGCTCGCATAGTGGGTACGGCGTAAACCCGGCAAACACTAAAATATTATTTCATTGGTTCAGTGGCCAACTAGCGACGACTCCCGAGGTCGCCATACCAGAACAATGTTATTAGGGCCACGCGAAACGCATCCCGCGCTCTTCACGACTTGTAGTAGTTAGCGGCCAGCTACAATGGAAATTTGAAATCTTATCAGCTTTTCGTTAGATAGACGTCGTACGTTTACCTTTTTACGATGTTGCACTACTAAAACGGTCGCGTATGTAACGAGACAATGAACCCGTTTCTCGAATCATTGAGCGCTTTGCTATTGAATCCTGAATATTAAACGGTAATATTTCTGCAATGTTTTCGCGTATCGTCGTGGGCTGGCCGTCGAAATGGAGCATCTATTTGTGGCGTCGAGGCACGCGGCGACATTATTCTAACCGACATACGAGTCTTACGTTTGGTGGTTAACGAATAATTCCGCAGATAACACACGATTTCAATACAGACGCGTGTATTAGTCACATCGATATTTCCTGGGCTGTCAAGTCTGGATATTGCAACCCAAATTATTCGGAATCAACAAAATGCGGCAGACTGTACGATGGCCTAGTTACCGATGCATCTGGTCACAAGCTGGTGCGCTTATCGACCGCGAGCCGCGTTCGGTTGAATTTCCTTTTAAATTCGAAGTACAAATCGAACAATCGCGTGAACTCGAGGATGAAAGTGAGCTCGCAGGCGAAAGTGACACACGCGTGAAAGAAGAAATGTAGAGGGAAACAGGTGGTCAGGGTGCCGTCGTTCGCGAGCAGGGCGCTTCGGGCCTCGTCGGCGAGCGGAGCGGTTGCGTCAACGCGGCCCCGTCGGAGCGGCGTATTTCAAGCCGGCTCGCTGCACCGACGCTTTGCGAAACCGTATTATGCAAGGCGTGCCGCTGCCAACTCGCGGCTTGAACGCCGCCGGAAGGAAAAGTGGAACGAGTCGCAGTGGTGCGAACGCGCGCGCCGCCTCTGCACGTTTGCGCCTCCAGTGAAGTGTCCAGTGTCGTGTCAGTGTCGCTTCTAGAACATTGGAATTGTGTTACGCAAGCCCTACGCCTACTGTAGGATTATTTAAAACTAAATACGCGAGAATACGACCGTAGTTTTACGGCCTTGAATCCAAACTACCCCTGCAGTCCCATACTTGCACGCGCAATGGAACTATGATCATACCCATGCCTAACACTCATATCATTCTATCTGCATTACATACGTATATCTTAAAATACGACAGAGCACATTATTATTCACAATTATGTAAGTAATCTAAAGTCAGTAACATCGTGGACATTAAATGCTTATTAATTGCATGCAATGATTAAAATTTCTAACAAAATCGTTGTCAAAATGTTACATTACAAAGATCTTCATGAGATTCAAAAGTATCAGCGCAGAGAACGGTAAAAATAAAGTGTAGGTTTAGTACATCTGAAGTATTGATTAAAGTTTTGATTTCTCTATTTCCTCCGCGTACTTGATAAGTACAGACATGTCGAAACTCTAAAACCGTATTAAGTGTGGGGATGTGACGTCGGCGGAGAGGGAAAGTGTTCATTGGGCCGTGGTAGCTTCCTCGGGCTGCGGCGGCTCGCACAGTCACTCCACTCAGTAAAAGTAATCTAAACGTTTCAATAATTCATATGAGTCCGCATGTACAGAACATGATCGGTATAAATTAATCGCGTTCCAAGCTACTCGTCAGCAGGGTTGCTACATGAATTTGGAAAAAAGTATCGAACAAGGTAAATCAAAGAACGAGTTAAGATATCAAGAATATATGTACATAAGATGTCGTCACTCTCGCGATTGTGTTTCGCTTTGGTATTGAGATAAATTCACATGAGATTTTTATATAATAACAAATGTATTCATTTGTATTTACAATATTGATTTCTTATTAGTCTGAACTCATTTTACTAAAAATACTGCGGTATTTTTATTACTGTGAACAAAAGGCTGAAATATTGATGCGTTCGGTTAAAAATCGCTCTGGCAACCCTGCTCGTAGAGCAAGCTATGTGTTCAAGGACATATTAATAGCGTACGCTGACAGCGGACACATAATTTATCATGTCCCATCGCTCAATTGCACAATGCAGCTTATCTAGTGTAGTGAGAACAATTATTCGTTCTACTTTTTATCGAGTGCTCGACATTCACACAATTACATCGGTGCACTTTCCAACCGATTGTCATGACATAACTTATCGTGGTGTGTGAGAAAGTACTACTTCATTGTAAATCACTTCAATGGTTAATATTTTAAAGCAGATTTTTTTCTATAAGAAAATTGACAACCCTCAAGCCTAGTTAGTAGCGATCCCGCCCGCTGAGTGTAAAGCCTGAATTTGATCCCGGTTGGGTTAAACAATTTTGTGAAAAGTAAATACTTTGTTCTTGGGCTTCACTGACTGTAGTATTATTAGGTAAACAGTTTTAACGATGGTAAAACCACGAACATTGCTACTCTGTTAGTAATATCAAAAGATTTTATGATGACGAAGTACGAAGCACATTTAAGGTTATCTTTAAGCATAACTTTTCAGAAGATAGAATGGTCTAACATTTTTTGTTATTGAGGGGAAATCTTTAAAATGTACTTGTCATTCTTTTCAATGTATCTGAGAATATCCCCGTCTTCAAATAAAATATCTATAACTAATTTCATTGAAGGAATTTTAATAATACTTCATTAACGGTGATAGATAAATTTTATATTGAGTTTTGAGTGTCCTGTTTTAGGTCTGGTTCATATAGAAATGGAACAAATAAACGGCTTAAAAATATTTTAAATTAAACTCGAGAGCTTCCTATCAAAACAAAATAATCGGCAGAAGTATTCGTTTATTTCAATATTATTAAAACTCTTGCACTACTACATTCAGGGCTACAAAATGTTTGAAAGGGATTGATACACAAAGTATTCCTCATTTAACAGTATCAAGATAACTGTCGTACTTGGAAGCATAGCAAAATTCGCGATGACAGCTTCCTTAAAAGTCACTTGCATCTCGGTCATTGTATTTGATGTTTCGTTCCTTAGTTGGTTCTTATGAAAACACGAAATACTCGCGTATAATTCGTTTTGGAAAATTACCCAAGGACATATCCTTATCTCGGAATTAAAAGTATCCCAGAATAGGGACCATAATATAAGTTCGTGATATGGCAAAACTCATGTGAATATGTTTAGTGGATCATTGTTACACGTATAGGTGGATATTCAAAAAAACCCAAGGTTTCAAAAATGTATGGTTATGTTAGGTTATAGATAACTAAGTCTATCTTCATTGAAATTTCCAAAAAAATATTCGATATACAAATTCCGCCTCGTTACACTTTTATTATTATATTAATAATTAGAAAATGGCAATCGCTAAGATTTGATTAAATTATTTTTATTTTTGTAGAGGTAATAATCGATGACACGGGCACTTCTTTAATGGCATCTGCTACTCATAGAGGTCTTTCTTCAGGCGAATGTCCAGTTAAATTTAGTTATATTGTTCTTAAGATAACTATGGAATTCCTTTGTATGTACGTTATATGGCGTCTTACGTCGCAGTTTAGTTGGATTCCCCCGACTAGTTTCTTCAACTGCAGTATGACGTATACAGGGTGATTGGAAATATGTTGGCAATTCGTTAGGGGGATGTAAGGACTTGGATAGGGGTCATAAGAGGAAAATTTAGTTGCATGTGACCTCTCCTACATCCTCCTAACGGATTGCTATCATATCTCCAGTCACCTGCATAAGCCTTTATATGTGCAGTAGTATCTACTCAGACGCGAATCATTCAGTGTTAAAAATACCTGTGTTTAAAAAAGAACAAATCCTGTGTTACCGTGCACTACAATGTGATAATCATGCTCTAATAAGTAAACAGATATCGAATACCTATTTCGTTTCCGGGCAGCTTAAAAATTTCAATATCGGATGCGCTTATGATCTTAAAATGAAATCGTTGTGAATTGTGCTTATTTATTGCTCACAGTAAGCCGACATTTCGACCAGTTGCATGGAGCGCATTTAAGGCTAAAATAAAGCTGTACTTAGTACCTGTCCCTTAATTAATTAGGTAGTAGAATATATATATATATATATATATACCGACGACCAACATAACAGTTTTGATATAGCCGTGAAGCAATTTGCTTCAAGAAACTTTGTATTTTGATTTTGCTAGTGTTGAAGCCAGGGGCCAAAATGCACATTTAACTTTTGAGCAATAGTCACAACTTTTCGAGTGATCTGAAATGTTAATATTTCATAAAAGTTACAAAATCTTTGACCTTTCTGTCACTACTGTATCGGATAAAATCATCGCCGAGGCGTCAAATTATTCACCGCCAGATCCAACGTTACATTGGTGACTCCTCTGGTATTCCACGTCCAAGGACGATAATAATTTACAATCACGCCTATATTGTCGTTTGCTCAGAAGACTAAAGGACGGGATACTCAGGAGAAGTCCGCCTTATAATGACGTCCTACAAATAAAAATATTTTGTGGACATTTGTCATGTAATAAAGTGTAGAAATGTGTAGATTAATCCGTGGCACTAATGATTGATATGAAACGTGTATGAGGAGGATTGCAAGCGTTACGTCATATGTATGCGCAGGCGCAGGCGTGTAGGCGGCCGCGACGCGGTGCGCTCAGATGCATTTGATCTGTCAGGTTCGATGGCCATTCGTTAGAATTATTATATATAGGTATATCAGCTTTATTACTGCTCACATTACACCTGCAAAAATACATTCAACGCTAAACATACACCGTTCACTTTTGGATGACACAACCACATTGGATTGTCATGTAAATAAAAGTGAACTGTTTCGCTTGATATTGAAGAAAATATATTCATATTTTTTACTTATACCGTGCGTACTTTAGCTATGTACGTTTGTACGTAATATCGGAAAATACCGCGAGAACACGAGCTGATGTCATAGGTTAATAGCTTTTAGACTAATGATCTAGGTATGTAGGTATGTATATATCTGGAATATCAGAAACGATTTGCTGATTCAATGTTAAATATTGATTATCAAAATAAAATTGATCGCAGATTGGAATCTATAATTCATATTATTTTTGTAGAGGTTGTGCATATACGTCGGGACGTAGAAGTTAAAATGAAAAAAGAATGTCTATACAAAACAATTTAAAAAAAAAATGTAAATTTTGTGAACACTTTAATTTTGATATTATTTATTGATAAGTAATTTTTTACACCTCGATGGACGAATTTCAACTTTTGAGTAAGAATTAACACAATAAAATCACGTCCTGATAATTTTCTCCCATATCGTGATCATATTCAATCAATATAATCGATGTATATCTAATTATTATGTATAATTAAATGAAATTGCACGATTTATTTGTATATTTGAAATAACGCAAAACAATTATACAAGCCACTAAAACAAATATATTAAACCAGCTTCCACAATATTTTATAACAAAACTCACTAAATAGGGAGTGTTATACATATATGGCCACCATGAATAGATCTAATATTTAACGGCGGTGGTAATAATGCATTTATCGTGCTATGAAATGCATTCATTCGCCCGGTCCGCCTTTAATCTGTATAGCGTCAGTTCGAGCGGATGGGGGGCTGTGTCAGTCTCCGAAGCCGACGCAAGGCCATTCCTCGCAAGTATGACCCACTTGCGTTCACCTTTGTTTCGCATTCCTGCCACGCCAAACTGATCTCTAATGGCACAGTAATTACTAACAATTGTGCTGTACGAGCGCTCTATCCATTGAAGTTAGTTCGCACGATCAAACGATTTCTTATTTTCTTGTACAAACGCTATGAACTACATTGAGATACGTGTTTCTGTGGAACAATTTCTTTTTTTTTTTTGGTAATTTCTGATATTTTAAATTTATTATTTTACTTGAGTGTCGATTGTTGAACGGATCTGTCTGTTACGTTAGAAGAGAAACTGTTATAAACTGGGTAATAAATTTAACTAGTTGAACTGTATAATGTTGCAGTAACGATCGCAGTAATCATTTTGAAATAAAAATATCGACTTCTTTTACAAACGTTAATAAAATTGTAATATTATTCAAATGATTGTATATTGTATTCAAATTAGACTTTATTAAGCACAAATAAAAACATTTATGACCATTTCAATTACTACTTCTACTTAGTTCTATTATTTGAATATTGGACTCAAATGTCATTCGCATCGCATGATTAAGGAATCGGTAGATACGCTTATCAATAAAATATATCTAGAAATTAGCACCGACACAAGAGGAACCACCGACCACGTAGATACGAACGAAAGTGTAAATTCCACTCAATACTTTCACTTTACAAATACGTGACGTATATGATAAAATATTTAGTATGCGTAACTCGTTAACTGTTGCGTGTAAGTGTTGAGAGAGACTTACATAAATTCATTCCTTTCGTCGGCATAAATTAGCCGTTTGCACGACACTTAGTAGTCGGTAATATACACGAGTTATACATGGTACTCGATAAATTTAATGCGTAATCGAGTAATTGCTTTTATCGATTCAAATATTTTATACATAAAAATAAAACTTTCTATGCAGTTTCATTGTTGGCATTTTTAATTATCTGATTAATGAGTATTGCTGTAGATATGATTTTTTTTTATTTATTAATGCTAGGTGGCTCAATTCGCGCGTCCGGGCTTCAAATCTTACCGACGCAAAGAAAACGTCTCACAAATATCGATTTTCCTATTAAAAAAAACTTGTTTAAATAATTATTTCAGCTACGAACTAAAATGGCTTCATCGCCTCCTTCATGATTGAAACGGTAGCTTTTAGTGTTAGTAATATATATCCATAGCGTGACTAGCCTACTACTGATAGTCACCTAACACCCTTTTCTATTCCATTACCTTATAATAAAAAAAAGTAAAAACTCAGTTTTTATTATTCTACCAAAGCCAATAAAATTTACGAGATAAATAAATATAAAATAATAAATGTCCATTGCATGTTGCAATTAACTCTACAATGCATTGTTGCAATTCTTTGAAATATGACACTACGAGATACCTTGCTCTGCACCGCTGCGACATTCAATCACTGGTTCTAACTGGTCGTTAAACACCTGCTGATATACTGAGTTTAAAATAAATTTATCGGCCGCTGTGTATCCAATGTATAACATCTCATATGTATACATGATACAGATGAATAATTGAATAACAATTACATCGACAGGAATATGTTAAATAAAGTACCAAGTTATAAATGTCATACTCGTGTAGAGGCCGTTCATTATCTATAAAGAAAAAATGAAATAAATTATTAATAATTTTACTTTAAAAACTGTCATGTGACTTCCATTGTTACGTATGATTATAATTACATTTATTTACTGTAATTATTACTTCAATAATAATCTATTAAACATAAACACATTTTAACAATAATTTCAAAACCTTTTATAACTAGTTCGAATTAATTTATTACTATTTTATTATTAATCTTGTAATATATATTACTTGTAACACTAACATAGTCATAGCTATAGTATCGTAAACAACGCTACTATAGCTATAAGCATTTCTACTAGACAGCAAACTTAATATTTACTATAAGCACACAAAAACTTAACTTGGAACGAAAGTTGAGGGGCGTAAAGGGAGCACAAATATACTCACACATATACAGAAAAACTGATTCGTACATAACATTCCACATTTAAAAGCGAAAAATTAGTATCTTTTTATGTAAAGTCAATGATACACAAAATGCAGTCTCTCGACTCTTATCACCCAGTTCGATATTACTTTCTCCCGCACTTTCATTTGGATATCATATATATGAGCCTTTCGAATCCACTTTGTAGTTTTGAGGCCGTGAGTACCCCTATGTCAAATCTTATACCATATCTGACCGCTTACATTAAAATTAAACCAGGCGTTGTAGGCATACGATTATGAATTACTGGTCGAAGGTATTCATATCGATTCACTGTTCGAATAATCGATGCAAAGCCGTGAATTAGATTCCTAGCTTGATTGTATTCATATTGTATGCTACACAGGCATATGCAAATGCAATCAAACATGTCGTATCATTTGACGGGCGTGTCATTTGAACAATAATTAATTGGAATGTGACCTACGTACCAATTAGGCATATGAGCATTGAAATCAATCACAATTCATCATATACTAACCGGTGCTTAACATTACCTCATATTAAATTCAATGTTACGAATTACCTTTGGGACTCTAGTGCGGTACTCGTACGGCAAAGACGATCCGTTGTGTATTGAGAGACGGTTTAGTGATGCGCGGAAGTCCCAACACGAGATAATGATATCGACGGTTTATACGTCCCGGGGTTCGTGCCAGGAGTGCGTTTGCAAAGAAAACTACAAGTTTGCGTTATGGCAAAGTTGACACTGTAAATGCACTATCTGGTACGACACGCCGGGTCGTCACACGACGGCCACCGATCAACACAACGATTCCAGTTCCGTGAACTGTTCCAACTAAAAGTGCTTTCAACTTGATTTTAATTTATTTTCCATTATTTAGCTGCTTTCTTAATATTATTTGATTATGTGTGTTTATGATGTGGTATGAAACATTAGACGCCTTTTAAGACAAAAAATTTAAAATAAAATTTATAAAGTTTAAATCGAAAAATGTAAATAAATATGAAATTTTCTGAATGTCTCGTATCACAGCTCCAATAAAATTGTATTTTTATATTATTTTTTTTCAATTATTGAATGTGTATTTTATTATTTCATGTCTTATTTTATTTGTAATTATTTTGTGTATCTATATGTCATGTTTAGCTGTTTGTTTATCTTATTAAGTAGTAATTCTATTCTATTAGATTATTCTACATTTGTTATTTATAATATATTTTGTGTTGGATGTCTATATGTTGATTGTTCTTTGCATAATTTGTTTATTTTGCAATTATTACAGCTTATGAGTAGTTATCGTTTTGTTTTATTTACAATTCTCTTTATACTTTTACTGAACCTTTATTTTAGTAGCTTGTTATTTACTAGTCGTAGTAAACTTAGGTAAAAAATTAGCCATTTAATAGTGGGCTTAGATTCTTGATTATATATTCTCATTAATATTCTCAACACAATATACATAAAAACAATAGCAAAGTTGTTATTATTGATATGATACAGTTATGGACATGGTTCCCTCGTTTAGCCTTCGCTGGCGATTATCGTTAATTCTCGCTAAGGTTTCGTTAGTTGACTAGTTATTTCTCGAGTATAGTTCTAAAATATGAAATAACAGCAGACAGGAAATTATGAATAATTGATTCATGACATTGATACAATTTGAAAATGTCGAGTTATAATTTTTTGACGAATTGAATCCATTTATTCAATTCCCTAAAGGGTTTAAAAAATGCTAGCTTTGATGTCATTTGTCAGATTTATCGCATGCACCGGTCGCCATGAAATGTTGTTTATCTAACATTAATATAGGACATGTTGATCAATATAAACTCGACAGACATTAGACGCACTTCTTATTAGTGTCTCGTATGCGAAACAGTGAGGGCGTGAGAATAGCACCAATGTCATCGGGAACGGATTATGACAGGCGACGGACGGTCGGACGAAATGCTAGCCTGGGTATAATTAGAGGCCGCTTACACAAACAATGTTTCTCGTATTCATAGATCCACACTATAAATGGACGGCCTTGGAAATCTTACCGAGTTACTCGTACGATTGGATAAATTTCTAGAAAAGGATGTTGCTAGTTACGACTTCATAAGCGCTACTGATTGACCCTTTATACTTTGTTCTCGTAAACCACTGTGATGTATTCAGGTGGTAAACGTGTTGTATTCGACTTTGTATTTCGGATAAAATGCTTTCACTGAAATGGTATTAAAACGTGATGGACTTCCAACGGTAGTCTTATTTGAAAATGATTACAGATTTTTATAATATATAAATAAATCGCACATAATAAAAAAAGTTTTGTAAAAACAATATGTATGTACCTGTTGAATTTATAATGTCACGTTCAGTTGCCGCCGCGGTGATGTGATAGCAGTATTAGTTTATCGACAAATTATTTATGCACACTTCACTTGTCACATCACCAGTCTCTAAGGATGATTATAATTATAACGTAAGAACAAGGTCTTGTAACGAAGGAAATAGTGCGTACTCTTTCTATTGTTATGACCTGTGTAGAGCTATTTCCTCTATATGTTAACAATACATGTTTATGCCTATTTATGCACTCGGTCCTTTTGAATTACAGAACAGATTCTAATGCGATTTTGACGATTTCTTTCGGTAAGTTACCGTTCGACATATGTAACTACACATATTTTTATTACAATAGTAATACGCCCTCGATTCACTTAAGGAGGCGTAATCATTACGTGCACAAATAGTAATTACATCGAAACCAAATTTTACACGCTCTTTTGAGGCTTTTTTTTTATTTACCTCATAAACCAAAACCATCCTCGTGTAATGTACTGTCTTTTAAATTTAAAACCGAATGAATAATTGACAATATTTTTTGGGATTATCGTATTCAAACTTCTATTAAATCATTTTAATAGAATAGATAAATTAGTACACTTTTTGGCTGGACTACTTCGACACTTGACCTTATGGCAGTGTCAACTTGTACGTAAAAGGTAAAAAGCACATTAATCTTACATCCAACACAACGAGGCTAGGAAGAAGAAATAGTTGATATTAAAAATAATATTTCAACGCGCACGTACATATAATAATAAGATTTTAAAGTAATTTATTGCATTATCGGATATTAGTTACGGATGACATTTGTATCGAGCGTACTAGGTCAAGTCTAGCAGTTGTCGGGCGCACTCGGGAAGCCCTATGTGGCCTTGCGAATAATCCCATTTTGTGCATACACGCCTCGCTATTCGTGTTACGCTAAATAAACCTTCGATATCATTGTTCGTAATACAATACTAGACAATAGAAGTGATCTTATTGTTACTGGAATGCATGGGACATATTATATATTGGAAGCTTAACATTTTTGCAACTATTCTGTCGCTTGAAACCCGAAGGCTTGTATCAGTAACCGACAGTTACGCAACTTTGGATGCGGCAAGTTGTGGTGATCGTTGATAGAAAAACTTCTCGAGTGTTTCCGTGATTCAGAGGGTACATTAAGTTGTTCCCGGTTATTTTGTTAGACAGCAGTCCTTCGGATGATTTAACTTCATACATACAGGTTAGACTGTATCTACTCAAACAATACGCAGAACAACGTAACGGTGTGAACTCTACGGTCCTTCAATTCAAATTTAATTTTTCAAAATTGGAATTTGTAATAATTTAATTACTTCCGTATTTAGTCAATTCACTCAAGCAGGTGCTTGCTTCTACTTCTCTTTCGAGAAGATGTTTCATTCTTGATTAGAAGGGACAGCAAAAGAAATTCCCAGAACACTTTTTTAAATTAATGTAAAGTAATTATAGATAATTTTTCTAACCGACGAAATGACGAGGAGAAACCTTTGCTCCGCAGTGAGCCGACAATTGATCGAAATTAACGTTTTTTTTGTACCGCAACTAGTTGTTGAACCCCGATCTTAGTACAGCATTACATGGCTTGGTGTTAAGCGACCACTACAACACATGGACTTAATGTTCAAATGTACTTAATTAATTAATTTAAACATTTCTAACGGTTTCTTAGGCATATGGTTGCTATAAGCAAATTTCTGTTGGCTAAATTACCAGGTGTAAAGGAAATACATAAAACCAATTTATCATTTGTTAATTATATGGTGACAGGTGAGGCTTTGATGTAAATAATTCATAGGTATTGACAATGTTATAATTTATGTGTATGTCCACTTCCACCTTGCCAGCTTAATTCTATACCTATGTCTGTATGATGTCAGCTTGTGCGTATTTCCATACTCGTATAGTACGAAACCTGTGATAGCTTAAGAGTTTAAAACTTATGGGGCCCACCCTTATGGTGGTCTGTGTGAAATTCCTCTCGTACCTGCGCGTACGTAAATTTATGTGCGTTTTATATATTAATTAAAACGTGTTTCGGTGAAGGGAAACGTATTGAGGCAACTCGCCAACACGACGGGTCTCTAATATTTCTTAAGGTTTGTGAAGCATTTGGCTAGCGACATAGACATGACCTTTAATTGTCACATTGTGAAAGGGGACCGGAGTCCATCAACGGTACATTGACCCTATGTCAGTCATTGGAAGGTTTTGCAGATGATTAAATCAACTTCATCGGTCGGTCACAGATGCGAAGCTGTTACGAAGGGAATACCAACCAGCAGCGGAATACTCTAGACTAAGTGATACTGCCAGATATTTTAAATGATATTTCAAATAAATGAATAGTATGCGTTGTACTATGAACTTCAAACCGATAGTACATGTATCACAAAAGACGAGTTCGATTTTCTGCAGCCAAACTTAGCCACGTTTGTAGTCTAACTCCTTATTAAATTTTCAAGTGATATTACAATACAAGAAAAAATAAATTAAATATGTGTCATGGTGATTATATTGATTAAAACTTTTATTGCAATAAAATAATACAAATTTTGTGCTTTCTGCTCTCTGAAATATTTTTACAAGATGTGCCCATATATTTCCGGTTAAAATTTGTAAACAGTTTTTAACACTCTTGACCCGATGGAATTAAAATTTGGCATGCTCATGTAACTTCGATGATAACGCAATACTGTACAACCAAGAATTTTTAATTTATTTTATATATGTACTCGTCATATTTACTATTTTATTAAACTTTATTTCTGGTTTTGGTTGTTTTATTTTTTGTTATTTTTTGTGTTATCGTTTTCTCACTCTCAATATGTTCAGAAGATTAAATCTTGCAAATGCAATTTCAACTATTTTATTTACCAATGATTTAGTATTACTAAGCGAATTATTTATAATAGTACCATTTACAAAACAACCTTCAAAGTTTAAAAAAAAAGGTTGGAAAAAAATAAAAACACAATAACACCTACTCACTATCTACGATCCCCTGTTTTGTATGTGACATGACCAGACAAAAACACAACACACACACCCACGACCCGTGAACAGTCACACTGTCACATGAATTTTAGCCCGGGAGACGAACACCGCGTCCCTCGCTCGCCAGGCACGGTCAGCACCAAGTCTAAGATCTATCCTTTAAGAGCGTAAATTGAATAAAATATACCGACATCCACATAAAATGATAAACAGAAGAGCATGATGTAAACGTTTATAGTGATTAATTAAATATTTTCTAATGTTGACTCAATTCAGATAGATAGCAATTATTATGAAGATTATCAAGTCTTGGCTGCCTACCCTGACGACAGGTATTAACATGTCTGACACATGATAATTATATTAAGTCTTATTCTTGGTCGTTGTAGTCTTAACAAAGTGGTCGCGATTGTTATATTTGTTGGCTGGTAGCGGCGGAAGTAATGCGTCTCACGACAGCCCGCCATATTTGTCCAGTCGGCGTCATTCTTGTGCACTCATGCACAAGACTGCACACAGCTGAGTTGATCTGTTCGGTCCACCGCATAGGTAACCTTCCGCGCAGTCTGGATATATTTATATTGAGTACCTATATTTACTGATTATTGACATAAACTTTGAGAGGAGTAATTTCAATCAATTTTAAAGAATTGATGGGCGCACTGTTGATTTAGGTTGGAGCAAATTTTTTTATGTTTTTATTGAGATATCATCATGAATCACCTGCCCATTGCGGGGGCTACAGATCAGTTATGCGAGATCGCTGAGCTCCAGCAGAACCTACTGTATATTTCCGTTTCCACTGATCGGGATCACGTATATAATTTGGGACACTTCCACAATCCCGACTGTTTGGATCCATTCAAGGACATTGTAATGAAACTGGAGTTTCCCCGTTTCGTTTCTTTTAAGGGACGCGTGAATAAACAGTACCACTTTGAAGGCGATAAATATTCAGGATTACTACTTTTATGGGGTATCAAGGGAGCCTGGTAGGGCTTAATTACCAACCTCAGGTCACTTAGAAAATTGTCATCGAGTGTACTGTATAGGAATGGCAAAAATTTTAAACGGAAAACCAGACAATTTTAAGACTGCCATAATGAGTCATATATGATGAGGTGTGTCACAACCGCGTAAAATTGTTCGAGTAAATTCAACATCGTTTAAAATGGTTAAAAACGATATACTTTCCCAAGAATGGTGGGCTTCTAGACTATGTATATATCCGTAGTTCCAGATAAGTTATCATGCAGCTCCTTAGACAACTTGACCGTCATCATGTCCTACGCGATCCGCAGAGTTATCAACGATCGTCCCGCTCGTCTGCTATCATCCAGGCATTCCCGTGGTCCTGGTTACTATCGTCAAATAGAATCGTTGAAGCATATCGGAAACCTTAGGTTATTATGGGACTTCAGATATTCAGGTTGGCCAATAACTTCACCGATTCGCACTGAAACGACGTAGTGAAATATGCAACTTATTTACAATAATGAGGTTATTAGACATTGCGATCAGTCGCCAATGGTCTGTGAACACCATTATCGGGTGCAACGGTGGTGTAAGACCTGATGGACTGCAAGTCCGTTTCATACTTGCATATCGATAAAAATCCTTATATTTCCATTTGTTAAATTGTTAACCATATTACATAATACTTTGTCATTTATCTCGAGTCCTTTGACTCTAGATATCGAGTAATTTGCCCTATATTGCTATATCAATGTACACAATATGTCCTTAGTTAGTGACATTATACGTATTTAATAGCTACGTATGGGTATGTATGTTAGGAATTGAGTTCAGCCTATTGATATTCTGTCCGGCACTCCACGACAGCGCATGTAAACTATTTTAGCTGGAGCGCTGATAAATAATGATGATAACAATAGAATTATATGAATAGCGAAGCCTACGGTAGGTACTGCAATAAATTGCATTTTTTGCGCACTCTCGTCATCTTATTTGTGCAAGACTCTGTTTGCGTGGGTCTGCCTTTTATTAACAAGAATCTAACAAAACTCCACAGTTTTAATGGCTTCAATCCATTAGCTGCTTTCTCGTAATGAAGGAAGCCTAGAGCGAATTCTCTCCTAGCACTCCAGTATAGATTGTACCAGTTGGCGATAGATTCAAGTGTCGGAAACTACTTCTATCTCACAACCATGACCGACGATGTAAAAGTATCTTTAAGAAATTTTGCCACGATTGATCACTCACTAGTCACCCTCCTAGTAGCTTATCTCGGTTCATAGTTTATGACCAACAGAAGCCGCTGCTCTATGAGCGTATTTGTTGTAGAAATAATAATTATTAATCAACTGTATTAAAGTTATAGGAGTTTAAATAGATATGTAGAAATATTGTTATCAGTATGACTTTCTATAATACGAATATTTAAAAAATATCGTTCGTATATGTATTTGAAATCGTGAACACCTGTTTATTAGACAAGTCCTAAGGCCTATAGTTTATAATGCACTGCCCTCTACCATCTAAGGGGCCAAGGCGAAGCTAGGCTTAACACACGACGTCCTCGCGTGTGTCGACATACCTAACAGTATAGATGCAGTATATGCGGTTTCATTTATCTTAAGAGCGAAAAATGTCCACTTAAAATTATAAAATTATATTTAATTAAGATTTACCTAGCTAATGAACGTTGTTTAAGCTAATTAAATGGACAGCACTATTACTCCCATTAATTGTACATTTATCATAGCATATCAAAAGTGTGCCAGAAGTCCTCTTATATCTTTAATAATTCCGCAGTATTGAATAACGAGAAAGCGTACGCCATCTTCCTTTTGAATATTAATATAAACTATAGATTACCCGATAAGTATATGATAAACACGGCATGCCAAGGATACGACTGAGTAGCTAGCTTGCGTGACTGCAATAGAAATCGTATTGAAAAATAGAATGAAGGAGGTCGGTTACTGCACAAATTGTTTATCTCTTATTGTATAAGCCTGTATATCACCAATTATTGAATTTATTTATTTTTTTGTACTAGGCCACATAAACAGTTTTGTGAAAAACAATTGCTATTTATCTAATAAATATTCATTATTTATTGATACGAATGATTAAATTTAAAATTTCCCTTCAAATTTTTTTACGAACTGAGTTAAAATATCGTATTACATAGAAAAAGGTAAGGTTGGCGTCGAAAACATTGTCGCAGGATTACTTTTTATGATTTTGAACGTCGCCTAAAAGCGGCGAGTTTTCGTAAACTTCAATTTGTATTTATGGATAAAGGTGCTTCTAAGGTCTACGGCTTGTAAGGTGAAACACTGTTATTACGAATTAAGACGCAGAAAGAATTCGTTTGGGTCATACTTACATTGAAAAATTTAACTGAAGGGCGAATTTGATCTGAAAATATTCAGAATATTGCTCATTAAATGAGAAGGTAGTTCATACGAATCATAACTTAAGCGGCAGTTCACGGTTTGACTGTTTCAAAATTAACCACCGTCTAAAAAACTGTTTATTGCCTTAAGCAAAATAGGTCCATACGTATGTAGCTACACCCTTATAACAACCTTAACAATTAACTACTGCCTTTTGACGATGTTCTCTTGCACTCAACGCTCTAATTAAAATTAAGCTTTTGGACAATAGTTTTATAAATTCTCTTTAATATTTATGAGTTAATAAATCGAATTAAATTGAATTCACAAAAAAATCGATGGTGAAAAACTATGGCTCAATTTCGAACAGGAAGATTTTGAGCCAAGCTGCTCAGGAAATAAATGTGTTTGTATTTAATTTAATTATTAATTGAGTTCTAGGCATATAAAGTAAAAGGGAAAGTCTAATAAATTGCACACTCAGGCAATATTCTGAAGTGCTAAATGGTTAATTTACTTATTCTACACACGAACTGCTTCGATACATAAATATGCTGTGATGTAAGCAGTCGTAATTTTATAAAGGAAATCCGTTACACTTTTGTTGCTTAATAACTTGTAATTAATAAATATCATAAACGGCGGAAATACTTAAAATATTAAAGGGTATATTTTCTGACAGTTTTAACAAAAGTTTTGAATTCTAATCGATTTTATAATGTCAGAAATCTACTTACATTCGAGTTAATCGACAGATTAAATCGATTTCGTTTTAACTAACTGCTAAATTTTAGGATTTATCATCTTATCTCAATAACCATCTCGAGACCATGATTTATTTAGTGTTCAATTTAGCGACAATTTCGTAGCTTATGGATGTTGATTACTTTTTGGAGCATTCAATCTGACATAAACGTTTTTACATCAAGGAAACGATAGAGGAAAACATTTTTAAATTTCAGCGATATAATATTATATTATTATACCTACTCTTAGTTTATATTACTCTGGTCAACTGCCTAACCTGGTAGGTACATATAGCAAAATAAGTACAAATGATACTGTGTTCAACTTAGGTCAGAATCCGTCTGGTTAAGTTTGAAAATTATCACAACTCAACGGTTGGTTGAACTATGTATTTTATATCATTGAGGTACTTATAATGTGTTGTTTTACTCTACATTATATATATTATCTAACGATACTCTGGTTAATATTATCATAAATTCATTTGCTTATGTACCATACGCCCTCGTCCACTTCCTCTTAATTCGTCTACCAAAAAGTTATTTGGAAGAGATCGCTACCTGAGCTATATGACCGCTTTTTGCTACCACTGTTATATATATACATTTTGAATCATGTAATACTTTATGTGGTGTACAATAAAGAATTTAAAATGGAATTCAACTTGACACGTGCATCGATGAAAGAAAAGACATGGCTATCGTTCACCATGTTCACCAGTTGCCAGTTGGCTGATTTTACACAGCTTGGAAAACGTAGCCATTAACATGTCTGCAGGTTCTCTTATGACTTGATATTTTGAATGAACGTATGAATATTATCATTATTATTACGGCCTCCCAATAGTTACATTTCGATTTTCATGCTACTAGACTACGACAGCTATTGTTATGGACTATCCACTACAAACCATGGGCATCAATTAAATTAATTCAAAATATTATTCATTATATCAAATAAAGAATGAATAAATTAATTGAAATAATTAATTTCATGATTGGTTTGAAAGAATTAATAATCTGAAATGGGTCGCAGTGGATCTTTGGCCATTGATTTACGCTAAATGAAAAGTAGCACCTTGAAAATAATATTAGGAACCCGCCAACTTGTCCATAGTCCAAAAGTACAACGAGTCTACCATCTATCAATAAGAACTACTGTGTTAAAATTCACTGATTAACCTCTTTCTTTATTTTCAGATGAATCACGAGCACGGAATCGAAACGCTGCTATTCTTCAATCTATATTACAACACCTGTTGTCTTTAGAATAAATATTTATTTATTTAAATTTTATACATATGTTTTATGACCATTACAAGAGAGACTCAATACATTTATTTACATACTACGCATTGAATGTACTCGCTAGCAGTTTTGTGAAACATTATTATCGTTATCAAGTTGGTAGTTGCTAACATGAGTGTTTTGACTGTCTTAATATTATTTAGTTATACTAACTTCTATGATGTTTCCTAATACTTTCGGTTTACAACTACCACCCAATTGACAACAATTCAAGAAAATATAATAGGTGAGCCTCTAATACAGTTCTTAATGCGAAAAGGTCCTAAGTAATGGATCTGTTTTTGACTGGAGGAAACATTTGTGTTAGAAAACTGTTCGTTTTTTTGCCTTAGTTTCTTATATTGTCAAATATGCCTATGCCAACCACGTTGCAGATATTAATTGTGTGGAAGTATGAGCGTACATTTATTTATTATTATTTTTATTATTTTCTTATTATTAACTCTCAAAGGCGAAGAACTCATTGTCGAATCGCCGGGTAATTTTCTTCGAAGATCAGAAGATTCCGCAAAAATTCAGATTACCTATTCGCGTCCTCGTTTAATCAACCTAGACGCGGGTAGGATAAACCACATCACGATATTAAGCAGAAGAGAGAAGACAAAAAAGAAAGATGTATAGGGTATGCCGCGTTGGCAGTGTGGTTAGCTGGTTGTGTGGATATGGGAACAACCACTAACTCCACTGCCCCCGCGTTGACCCTTGCGACGTTGCGAGACATAGAACGAAGAAGAATTGAAAATGATGTATTTGTTTTAACGGTGATAGAAATGGCTTGTGGCAATTCGCACACGTCAAACTATCTTGTGAGAATCAAAATTACAGGTTTATGTGGGTAAGGTTAGAAATCGCCATTCATATGAAATATGTGTTCTCAGATCCAAATCAATTCCCAACTGTATTAGAACCTTTCAAGTCCAGCTCTAAGAATAAATATTTTGAGGAAGCGTATAGATAGCGAGGTGATGCGAAAATCATTCTATTAGTAATTGGTATCTGTTGCCAATTCATTATCCCTTTTCTCTTCTCGATCGCCGCGATTGAGAATCTATTCAGAAAAAGAGTAGAGCAGAGTGCCATCCGTGGCAAGATTCGTTGACTGACATTAGTTGTAGTTACATGATATAATAAAATTATTTTTTAAAAGAAAAATAACAAGAATGAGATATATATCAGTAGATCATTTAGGCCTTAATACAATGGCTTGACTGCGATCCGAAGAGATTATGCTATTATTTTCGTTGAGTAATCATCGTTTTGTACTGTTATTTAATAGAAATCTTAATTACATTGAATAAATATGTCCAAGTATGTTTTGTACATATGTATGAAGCATTAATTAAAAAAAAAAACCATATTTTTAGACATCATCATCTCTGGTGGATTTTTTTTGCAGCTGATCACAAAAACATTTCGAATACACTAAAGCGTGAAAATGTCTAAATTGGAAATATAAAAAATCTAAATGTTATCAAAGAAAACTGTAGTTGCGCGTGAATTCAAAGCTAAATCATAAATTCACCGGATTATGTGTAGAGTAGGTCATTATCGACGTGTATTAGATAATCTACGTAAAAGTATGGCAACACTATAAATCACTTCTCAAACTATGACAACTTTAACACCGTCGGCACCTTCCAGTTTATCAGACACCCTACGTACAATTTTCTGTAACAAATATAGTAATTCATTTTAAGCACAAACAATTTAGTATAAACTGTAAACTCAATACCACAGTGTATAAGTGCAGACACATATATTATCTACACTTATCCTGGTTATATACATATATTATCTACACTATGGATCTGGGAGACCAGAAGCCGTCGCAGCTTTTGAGGAAAATGCAAGTGCACGAGCGCTTGAGTAATTTGATATCTTGTGTCCCTACACTAGTTTATGCTTACGTAGAAAACTTTATATGTTGTGTTAAACTTAAAACAAAATTTACATGTAAACCAATAAAACAGAATGTATAGATAAGTACTCGTTGCTAGATATGAATGGTTTCAAATTATCAAGAAGTATAAGATGTTAGTAAATTGTAACGCACATACGAATATAAGGTTTATATTATTTTATTATACATAAAAATATTTATTTAATAAAACCATATTTTCGTATACGTTGTTTTATTTGATACATCAGTTGTGCAACTCCAAATCTGTCAATCATTTTATTAGAGTTGAGTATGAAACTGCCTTACTGACATCACGGGGTGGTATGTTATTCTACTATGCAATATTATATCCTCAATGGATAAGTAGGTCAAACTTAAAAGATCGTGCAACCTGTTGTACAACTGACGGGGCAGTGGTTCTGTGTTCACAGACTCTGGGTTCTGTACGAACCATTGTAATTCAGATGGTACTTGTGCATCGTAGTAGGGTTTTTTATTTACCTAGTTAACTACAGTCCTCCTAAAAATCAACCCTGAAAGGATTTCCTATTATATTTCGGTCAGTATTTAAATGAGAGTTAACAATCTGGTTAATGGCTTACTTTGTTGGCAACGCGTTATGTACGCCCTTTTTGGGCTGGGCTCGTCTCCTCTTACAATGAGAGAGGTTAAGGCCATAGTGAACCACCAAGAGGGGATTGGCAGACTTCACATACCTTTCAGAACTGTCAAGTATGTAAATTTCTTCACGATGTTTTTCTTCGTCGAAGCAAGTGAAAATTAATACGCACAAAATATACAAAATGACAGGTACAATCAGAATTAGTACCTGCGTCTCTAGTGGGAGACCTGTTTAAACAACTAGGCATTGCTCACATGATCTACCTTGTCGTAAAAACCAAAGGTATACTCTTGGTACTCTTTGCCGGCCTAGATGGATGCGAAACGTAAGTTAGCCTCCCAACACTGCGACAAATAGTGAAAAAAATAACACGAATCATTCTAGAACTAGAAGAATATCACCACCTATCGCAAAGAGAAATCCTTCGCCATAGCCGTGTGCGTTGTGCAGCAGGGTGCATTACGAGTAAAGGAGGTTCGTAAGAAAAAAAAATTAAGTCATAATAAAAAGTGTTAAATGTTTTTGTTACTGGCTGACATTATGGTTTTCACCGTTTCTGGTTAGTTGTAAGAAAATCATTTAACGAATTTCGTGAGTGCAATAATTGTTTAACGAATAAGCCAAAAGCTCAAACTTCATAATATGCTCTTGAGAAAAAAAATCTTTAAATGTCACTCGCTCACTAAAATTCACTGCAGACAAGAATTATTGCGTCGATATTCGCGTGATAATTATATTGCTATAGTATACAACGACCCTATCATAGAGTAGATAACGTTAGACGTGGTATAACGAACCATATTACAAGTTTTTTTTTTATTCTTATTAAATGTTCGTGGGAGTTTCTCTCATCGTTTCCACGTCTCCTTGACAGAATACCTTTTTACTATTGCTCCTCGAAAGTGCTATTACTTGAAAAACGACATGTAGTTCGCCACTATAAGAAACACACCTATTCTCTCCCTAAATGAAAAAAAACCCATTTTGAATTCGGAACAAGCACAAATGAAACGTACCTACTGAACGTATTCGTATCGTCTGTCTGCTTGGAATATAGATAGCTCAATTTAAATAAAGAAAATAGAGAAAAAACCGATCTGTTCTTGTAATCCAACTTAATGATTCGAAGGGAAACCTCCCTTGTTTCTCTCGTGTTTTGTAATATAATTACATAAATTTGTTAAGATGTGGAATGGTGCCTATTTCGTCATAGATGACTAAGTTAAAATATACGTATTATTCTACTGACACACACACACACACACATATATATCTATACACAACACAGGTATTTAGTTATATTGCGACATAACTACCGCTTACCTCTTGAGATCTAATACGATTATGCCAAGCAGATAATTAGAATTCATTAAAGAATACATTGACCCGAAGATTTTAGGAAAATAGACAAATATGGCCAGTGAACTTTCTTATTTTAATATTCAAAATGCCCATAATTTGATACCGGCTAGAGCAGAGCTCCCCAAACTTTTTTACCTTGTAGACCATTTGGCATGTTTTTCGGTTTTGGGTAGAACCCTTGTTTATCAAATATTGTTTTTTTATATTAATAGCCGACAATCGACCACCTGGTGGTAAGTGGTCACCATAGTCCATGGACATCAGCAAGACCAAAGGTATCACTGATGCGTGGTCGGCCAGGAAATGATAGGAAAGTAAGAAAAAAAGTACTGTCTTTCAAGCTCCTAGCCAGAACGCGAGTCATTTGGCATTGATTTTGTGCAATTTCATCAATTCAAATGTGTTTTTGACAGATGGTTTAGTGCTACTCGTTTTGAAATGTTTAAATTTTAATAATTGTGAAGTGCGAACAAAAAGTGAAGTGTAGTGTGAAAAATAAAAAAATCTTAAGCCAACAACATTTTTTTACTTCAATCGAGATAATTTCGGACTTCATTACTTTTATTTTGAATCAAGAATATTTTCAGGCAAGATTTTCATTTTTTCTGTGCACTTAATTTTGCTAGTAATATTACGACTAACTGGTCTTTCTGGGGATTTCAACGCGTGTCATCAGGACTGGCTGTTCCCATACCAGAGAACCGACCATTCTGGGAGAGCAACGTAGAATTTTGCCATGTCGCTTGGTCTATCCCAACTGGTAAAACAAGCGACTAGGGTGCCTAATGTCGATGGTTATACAGCCAATTGCCTGAACATTTTATTGACAACCGATCCAGACAAATATGAAGTGCAGGTCTCGTCTCCATTAGGTACCTCCGATCATTGTCTGGTGAAATCTGTCTCGTCATACTCCCCTCCTGAACTCGATTCCCACGGAGTCCAGCGAGTATGGAATGGTCAGCAGATTGGAATGAGATGCGGAATTTCTTTACATCTTATCCTTGGCGTGACGTGTGCTTATCTTCTGAAGATCCGTTGAGCTGCGCAGGTGCTATAACCGATGTGGTATGCCAAGCGATGGATTATTTACTTAATGCGCTCAGGCTGAGGAGCGTAAACATTCGGCGTATTTATCTTGGGTTGAAGCTCGAGACCGCAAAGCTCCGGATGTCAGTTCGAAGAAGAAAGCCTTTAACCTCACCGCCAAGTCCTACAAAAAGGCGTCACAGAAGGTGAATTTCAACCGCATCCAACATATCGGCGCATAACTCTCTGACCAACCATCTGACCGTAGAGTTTTTGATCTCTTACCAAAGCGGTTGATACTAACTTCTGTCGACCCACACGGCCTCCATTGGTAAAACCAGATGGCACTCTGGCTCATACGACTAAAGAGAAGGCGGACTTGTTCGCTTCCTCAGGGGTCCGTTCTGTCCGCTACTCTATTACTGCTGCACATCAATGATCTGCTTAAGCCCGGTATCGATGGGTATGCCGACGATAGCACAGTAGTGGAAAGATACCTTCCGAAACCCCGGGCGAGCAGAGACGAAATACAGTCCGAAAGAGAGGCCATGGTGAAGCGTATGAGTCTCACACTTCGGGCAGTGTCCGAATGGAGCGATGCCAATCTTGTGAGATTCAATGCAACTGAAAAACCGACGTATCTGTTCAGCGCCAAGAGGAGCCCGTTCACCGCGGCTCCTACTTTTCAGAATGAATCCTTGGGATGCACTGACCGTCTTCACTTTTTCGAGTTGAAGTTTCATCGAACCTCAACTTTGGTCGGTTCTTCGAGTCTAAGGCTAAAGCGGCTGCAAGGAAACTGGGGATCCTTGCGAAGGTGAGGCGGTACATCACACCGAATCAGCTTTTAACCCTGTATAAAGCTCGGGTTCGACCATGTGTGGAGTATTGTTGTCACATTTAGGCTGGTGCAGCCAAAAGTCATCTATCTGCGTTGGACTCGATGGAGAGGGGTGCAAAGAGGCTCATTGGTGACCAAGATCTGGTTGAAACCAATCTGCAGTCTTGAGCACAGGCGCAAGGTTACCAGCCTCTCGGTCTTCTATAGCGTACATTTTGGAGACTGTGCGCAGGAATTGTTCGAATTAATTCCCCCATTACCGTTCCTCCATCGAGCAACTCGACGCACGGCTGGAATCCAACCTTTTGTAGTGAACCTATCACCTGCACGGACGACGCGGTTTGCGTCCTCATTTATTATGCGCACTACAAAGGACTGGAATAACCTGCCCGCGTCGGTGTTCCCGGTTACATACGTGGGAGTCTTCAAGAGCAGAGTAAATGGACTATTATAAGTTAGCGCGTTCACCATCTTAAACTTCATCACCATCAGGTGGGATTGTTGTCAAACAGTAACTTATTTTATGTGAAAATAAGTTTATATACCAAACTGTAGTAGTTATGTAGGTTTGTTTATTACGTTTTGACGTAAAAACTAAGCAACAATTCTCCATGATCTTTTGCACAGACAAAGTTGGAGGTCTAGCCAAAAAGTTGACACAGGCTACAATTTATCGCGAAAACATATTTTTTACAATGTAAAACTTACACGCAGAGAAAATGAAAACGTAAGTTATAGATATAGGTATATGTGTTAATTTATATATTTATAAGAAAGTATTATGACAGTAAATAATAATAACCTATTATCTGTATAAAAATTTGGATTATTCATGGAAAGGCAAAATTAATGTCACGACCTACCTAATGAGGTCCACTATCGTATCCATTTAAATCTCAAAGACCCTATTTTTTTGCCACTGACGCGGACCCCTTACAGCTTCCCGTCGACCCCTGGGGGTAGATATAGACCACTTTGGGTATCTCGGAGCTAAAGTATAAGCTCTTAGAATTGTTCAATTTACTTTGACTTAACTTTATTATTTAGCATAATTAAGCTTTGTGCTTTTTTCTTCTAGCTTTTTCTTTTATAATCTTTAAATATACTTATTTCCCTCTAAAATTATCCGTAAAATTTAAGTGGACAGTAAATTGCGAGGTGAATTATTAAAATTCAAATCATACTTACATACCTACTGCAATTCATTGCCATATAAAAGTATTTAGAGGCGACCGAAATAGCTGCACGATGTTCTTATTACGTGACCGTATCTGCGACATGCGATGTCACTGAAATAAATATGCAATTACCTTCAACGGACAAGCGGGAAGCGCGCCAACGTATGACTGGGTGAGCACGTGTGCATTAATTACATGCATCCTGATTGCAGCGTAGGTACACTGCCGCTGAGATGGCTCCGAGTCTGTTTTAAGTTAGTCATCGCTACGTATAGTAACAATACTAACACGTAACACTTCATCTTTATATTTACATGTTACGATGAAGTGAGAAACCCAGAAATGAAACATGATTCAATGAAACGATTTAAAATATATATTTTTAGTAACGATTTTTCTGTCGTTTTTTTTCTTCGACCGATATCCTGTTACTATTGATTCCAGACCATAGTTTTTTTTCGATCTTTATAGTGGTGCGTAATATTAGATAATATAAAATATGGGATATATAAGTACAATATAGAGTATGGGAATTTACTCGAAACTATAAAGCTATTATTACTCACTTATACGGAGTTAAATATGACCATTATCTAATGAAGTCACTTAATTGGATTTCTGTATCCAAAACTAATTTAGTTTGTAACTTAAAGTATACAGGGACAGTTAAGTCGTAAGATTTCCCATACGGGTATGAGAACGCCGAACGGGATTGTAGTGTGTAGGAATATATAAACCTAATCTGCCTTAAATCACTGGTTATGGTAATTATGTGTTACAGTGACAAAAAAACAATCTTCTCAATAATCTATACCACCCTTGAAACCACTCTATTCGATTTATATTCTGGTCGTGCCAATATGTTATGAATTGTTCTTCCATGTTAAAAGTGGACTGTTTCGTGGTACGCGCAACAAATCGGTCTAGGAATCAAGAAGCAAAGGACATGCAGTAAAAACCTCTTTCAGCAAGAGAGAATGCTCCTAGCAAACCAGCTAGAAGCACTTTCGCTTTTGAGATTACAACAAGCTTGGAAGCAACACGTGTAGCAGAACCCGCCATCCGAGTCCAACAAACCGAATTCAAAGCAACTGGCGGAGGCGCGATCATTCAGGGAATGACGAAACAATGCCCACAACGGAAACTTATTTAATACGGTAGAAAAGAACCATGGGGTAGTACCTTCGCGGGGGGATTCTTGTAATTCTACGAGCGTAATTTTGCAACAATGTTTTTTAAATAGCCGAATAGGTGGCGTATGCGTCGCGCCGGGTGTTTTGTTAATACGTGCATGTTTCTGTTAGGGAATCAGCATATAAATCGTACCATATCATAATTTTATAATTGATATACCTATGTTATATTGGCGTAACCATCTTCCAAAACAAATTACAAAGAACATATCGCACCCTTAGAATGAAAGGGACTTAACTCAAAAATTGCAATTTATGGGAAATGACGAAGAAAGTTTTCAAAAATGTATGGTGTTGAGTAAATTTAAGAAGACTGATGTACGAGGTTTTCCCTTTTTCCCTTTCTCACTCATAATTCGGGCTCTTTTTAACCATGGGGTTTTAGACTAGGCTTTTTTAAGTAAATTTATAGTAAAATCTGGAATTTCAGGAAATTTGAGTTGAGTCACTTTCATTCTAAAGGTGCGATATTATATAATCCAACACAGATAAAAGAAATAGACCTTCCCAAAAATAGATATGACGGTATTCTCATTATAATTTACAGCTATACTAATCTGTGGCGGAGATTTCCTCTTGGCTTTAACATCCAAAAACAAAACAACAATACATTCCCAACCAATGATTCACTCAATAAAGTGTATTGAGTATAAGTGTATTATACTTAAAATAATCAACACTATACAGTATTATCAAAAAGTTTTATTTCTTTCTACACATAAATTACAAGTTTAGAGAATTATTTCCCGTTATGTCCAAATTACATACAACTGTACAAAGGTCATTAACTAAAAATGCGTCCTTAGTTATAGTGTAAAGATAACCGATTCTAACTTAGACATAAAAATCGAACACATCATAGACAAGTGCTTATAAAAGAGAATAAAGATTATTTGGCGTTCACTTCATTTAATCATGTATGAATAAATATGCCAACATTTTTAAATGAAATATTTCCAATTTAAAAATTTAAATTACGCAACAAAACTCACAGTTGAGTAATAATATGAGCAGAAAACTAATTTGTAATCACTAAAAATTAAATTGGTCACAAGCAGATGTAGACACATATGTAGTATAATATGTAACTGGAATATTATACGATTAATTCAATTACTATATGAAACTCTCATCTCTGAAAATATTATGTAGTTAGGCACTGAAAACTTCAACGACACCTCATCCTAAGCCTGAGGTGAAGCCGGAAAAATGTAACTTCTATAATTGTGTAATCTATACACCACCAAATACATACAGAGTACAATAGGACAATACAGGAACGGAATAAATGAGGAACTTCCTTTGCCATTGAACCGCCTGCAGAGAGAATGGATGCATTTGGTAAGACAGCGTTACATTACCGGATACATGCAGTAAGCCCGTAGGGCCTACAGAGTACTCTAATTACAAATAGATATTTTGTTGAAAAAAAAAAATTGTCGAAATTGAGGTCGTCATTTTTCTTCGATCTTTAGACGAGATTTTCGATTAAGTCACAGTAATCGATATTATGACTACGATTGACAGATTTTCTTACTGTCCATAGATTTATTACTATCGATAAATTTACTACTATCGATAGATTTATTACTATCCATGAATAAAGCCTATATGATTGACAGGTCTGAAACTACGATTGATAGATTTAACTACGCTTGATTGATCTGATTCCCATCGATCTTAGTTTAAAAATCAATGAAATATATTTATTTCAAACACCTGACTTTCTACAACTGATTAGGTATTATTATCTTTTCACAATACAATTATATTCCAGAGCGTAAGATTCTTAAACGACTTATTGGATGGAGTCACCTAAATTAAGTAACTGGTGATAATTTGACAATCAATGCAGAAATAAAATAGACTAAAAAAATGTTAACATGGGTCAAACAAGCTAATACGGATAATTAAACGTTAGTTATTAAACTAACTAACAATTGGGATGGGATGGAACGTAGCTATCCTGTATGATAACAAAATAAGGCAGGTTTTCAATTCGAATAAATCTCTATATGAAACGAATTTAAACAAGCTGCTCAGGGATGTCGCCCGTTAAATATTACGATTTGACAAAATTATAAATATGAATGTTTGTTGACAAAATTATAAATTGAAAAATATAAAGCATAAATGTGAAATGTAAGCTAATATTATAATTATTTTTTAATGTTTCAACAATTTTTCAACCACAAAGTAAAATTGTGGACAGTCGTTTAAGGCCCCTCGTACTTTACTAAGTCACGATCTAAAGTATATTAAATGTGACAATAAGAAAAGATAGTGATAGTAATATTTAAGTAGATTATATTTTAAAATCATCATAATTCACCCATAAGGGTGTGATCTGTGAGATTCCAGAATTACCATACCATATTAGACATCTTCATTGGCCGACTTTACGAACAGTGTTTGTTAGGTTGTAGTTTATACTTGACAGAACTCAGTAAAACGTTGTAGAAAACAGTAATTTAATAATATTTCTATATCCGAATACTCGCCGTTACCCAAACCGCTCACTCGCACCACACCGCAATCACGCCACCACACATTGTGTTGCGTTAACGTTGCAGTGTAGTCTACATCATCCACACAACAAACGTAATACGTAAATTGTGGTATTTAGATATCATTGTGTTGTGATCGTAGTTGTGGTACGTCCAAAACATAAGTAATTGCAATAGATAAATCATCACGCCTTGGAGAGGCAAACGCACATATAAATTTAAGATTTCCAAAAGCTCGTAGCATATCGTTTCACATTGTCAACTTTTACGTTGTTAACAAACTCAAAATGTAATAACGTCATTCAATGCTACTCTGAATTCTCCTTTAACTTTAGGATGGTAAATGGCAAATGCGGATAGACCGACTTAATACTTAAATATTTAATACTAATCAATTACAGAAGGATCTCGAGACACAAAATTTCTACGGGTGATAAGTAATTCAATACATGATAAAAATTTTGTACTATTCCTACTTAGGTGAATAATACAAAACTTAGAATCATCAACACACCAACTTAGCGCCGTGAAGCAAGTAACTTCAATCAATTTTAGGTTTTTGTAGGAAAGACATAAAACGAAGCGTCCTATCTCTGTCTCACGTAACGGGAATACATTTTTAAAACTTTGTCCTTAAATTTCTAAAGGATTCTATAAATATTCTTGGATACATTTACCGTACATAATAGGTATTTTATCCCACACGTGTCTGAATCCTGGCTATCTGATTCTGATTTAATATCCTGTATTATATGGAGTAACTTAATTATATAAACTAACTTAACCTTGACGTATATACTAACAATTATTTACGAAAAGTATTTTGGAACAAACTTCTATATTCGAAAAGCATATAACGACAAAGACTGCTTTCACTTTACACAAATTAGAACGCAAATGTCGAAAACTAAGGTAAAATCACAAAGTGTATTTTTGGTAAGCAGTAGAAAGTTTTTGGTAGTAGAAAGCGAGTTTTAACAAACCAGCGTTCGCTCCTCGTCGTAATGGTAGGCGTTGCTCGTAATTTTAGAGACTAGTCATGAGGACAGGGTATAAGTGTACCAATTATGTATATATATATATATATTATATATATATAAATTTTCAGCCCAAACAAGCCGGGGCGAGCCACTTGTTATTTATACTTTAATCATCCCAAAATTAGACTGTTAAAAAAGTAGTTACACAACAATTTTTCGGTAAACATTTGTGTGTAAAATTACCGCCGGCAGCTGTACAATGCAAATTCGATAGTTTCCTTACTGCAGCCCGGGTGGCAGGGGTAGGACACCCGAGCTATTAATCAATATATGAAGGGAAGCTGCCAATACATCTCTATCACACCTTTACCCCACCGCCCACAGCCGCCCAGAGATCGATACAGCATCCGCGCAATTCCATCTATGTTGAATAACATACAAGTGTTTCGTTAAATACATGTCGTGGCCAGATCGTACAATTAGCAATTTCATTAATATTATCGAACATTTAATTAAATGTTTATATTTCATAAAACAATCAATCGTCGTAAGATAAATATCGAGATTAACCATTTTCACTATAGTGTTTGCTCATAGTGCATTGAAGTAACTTTCAATATTATATTTTATGTCACGCACAAATGTTGATTCCACAGTATGATGAAAGATGATAGTAAAGATGAAGAGCATACTGAAATCAATACTGGAAATAAATAACTGCTAAAAGTAAAATACCGCGTTATATAAATACCAGGCATATAATATTATTCATTTCATACAGGAGCACTTGCTTCGTTTGCTTGTTGGACTTCTGTTTGTTCGATTTTCACCCTCATAACACTAACGAATCTCACCAATATAATTCCAATATCTGATGAGCTTTGCTCTCCCCGGGATGACGGCGGCTTAGAATTAAATATATATTAAAAGCCTTGTCAATATAATGCATATGGACGAAAGCAGATTTTTCCTTCATGAAAATAATCATGAGAATTAATTTTTACTAGCTTTCCTTCGGTTACTCCTATATTATAAGTACACGGAGCTCGAGATTCCATGAGCGTCAGAAGTCAGTTATAAAATGTATTTGTTTTTAATTTTTATAGATACATAATTATTGTCTGACACTCACATATAAAGGTAAAATTATAATGTATAAATGTATTCTCATAGTGACATAACAAATTCACATATTAGACCAAACGTCCGGCAATTTCACACGCATATCACAACTCGGTCTAATCAAGATTGATCACTGCATAACGACAATAACTCAACGTGCGCTCAGGAACCCGGATGTCCCGGGTCACTTATCTGAAGTAATATGGTCAATTAATGAAATTACCACAACTTCGATGAATGCACATACATTTGCATCGCAACATTCTGTCGTAAGAAATACGGCCATTGTTTCCTTCAAATGACACTTATCGTTGAACCTCTATATTAATGCTACTACTTATAAATATTTATTGTATTAACCGACATATTTTGCTGTAGCGATAGATAGATACGATACATATGGAAGAAAAACTCATCACAATTCCTTATTTATTTTTACATAAAATAAATTAATGCCTGACAGCAACCCTATATAAAAGTAGTGATGAAGTCTGTGATTAAACGCATTTAGATAGCCAATATTCTGGATTTACGTTTCTTTTTTGCATGCAACATTTCTTTTTTTCCAAAGTTGCATTCCCTGTTAAATTTGGAACGCCTTAGTTTTCCAATGTACTATATTTGGTGCACGACCATCGGATCTTTGGAACTGAAAAAATTCGATAGTATTCTTTGATTCGAACGTTTGCTATTGGTCTTTTATAGTTTTACCCTTACAAGGTTTATAATATACATTTTAAATTATTTGTAAAGTACAATCGATATAAATTAGCAAATAAACTGGGTATTAAGCTCAAACAATAAAAAAAAGTAAAATTGAATAGCGAGTCAGTTTCTTTTTTTTTTATTAAAAATTTTAACATTACACGCATTGGACATTCGACCATGAACAAGGCTAGGCATTCAAAGAGGTAGCTTATTCATACATCTCATTGCATATCAGAAATTCTTTAAATTAAATAGTTTAATTTTAAACATTTTAACGTCAACGATAATTTCGTTAAGGACGCCTCAGCTAAAACTATAGATCTGTTGCAAGCGACGCGAAGTGAATTGGAAGAATCATTCCACAGTTCGCGTTACTTGGAACACAACAAAATCATCGCCGAACACAGTACGTACGTATACTTATTACTTGAAAAATTCTTCATGATATTTCATGCAAATACCAAAAATCATGACATTTCTACATTTTTGAAATTTTGACATCTGACAGTTACATAATTTCAATACAGTCCAAGAATGTTTGTATGGTCGCACAAAATTCAATCATCGACAAACTATAATCTTAACGTTTTCATAATGTACTAATACAATTGTTATTTCAAAACATCAATTTGCAATCTTATTTACCGATCACTGACATCGTAATGTTCATTTGAAAATATGTCAATCTATTTCTATAATGCGTCTTAATTAAAAAGTGCGCGTTTTGTACCATTTAATATTGTTTTACGAGCGATACGTTTCAGTTATGACTAGTTACACAGTGCCATCAGACACTGCATAATTCAAGTAGTTCATGAAAATCTCCGGTTACAATACGTGTCAATGTCATTTTAAATACAATCGAAACTTGTGCTATGCAATTACAATTTTCTAACAAATAAACGCATATTACGTGAGAATCTCGATAAGTTACATACAGATATATATATATATATTCTGCTGACATATCGAAATGCACAGTAAGAATCTTTAATGCGAGTTATTTCGTTGATATGAAAGATACCGTAATAAATGACGGTTATTAGATTGATATATTATTAGGGGAGTCTTAATTTTTCAGATAGTGAGTTGATTTTTAAAAATTATTTTATTTCCGTGTCATATTGTTAAAATTTTGGAGTTTGTCTCAAACGACTACACAATATTTCATAATTAACGATATAGTAATGAACATGTATTTCGTTATATTTATAAAACAGTAATCATTTAAGACCATCCCACTTTCGGGAAAAATAGACGGTCCAGTTACCCCGCACCATATTGAGAGTTTTATATAGACCCTATACGGATAAGTAACTTAGGCCAGGTACTTCGGCAGTTGTAATTCACCAAACTAGTGAAAGAACGAGGCAAAAAAATGTAAAGTAAAGGTAAAGTGATAGCGACCTTCCGTAGATTACGTAACACGAAAGTCATGACCGACGCGTTGCCGGCCGGAGCCGCATAGAAGCGGATTACTCATTTATTCCTACGTTGTAGAGGATTTCAGTGGGGCAATGAAATCTTACTGTAAAAATTCTCATGGTTCACGAAGATTAATAGATAACTTCTACATAAATTTGTGTGCGAATATATTGCGTTTATTCGTTACAACATTGTATAAATGTAGATTTAAAAAAACCAATAGGATGTTGTATACACATTTACTGAATAACGCATCATTGTAAACAACAAGGACATCAATGTAAACAATTAGCAATGTATCACAGTTACGACGAACCAGAGACTTAAACGCCTCATATGAAGATTTAACTAGGAGCATATTCGCTTAACGAATTAATTCACTACACTGATCTCTATAATAGACATACACATACACAAACACGCATCACGATTATAGTTCGCGTCGAGCTTTTATTCGTCGCTTTGGGCCTCACGATGTATTATTTTGTTCACTATAACGACATTCAAAAACAAAATGTATGGTGATGACATAAATGACAGGTCAATGGCATATGTCACTACATAATTTTCACGTTCGTCATTGCTATCTATCAAAAAGCATATTGTTTAGATTTAGGGGCCATTTCCCGCGCTGCACGGTTTAGAGTAATGACAGAGTAAGGTCGATAATCCCATGTAACTAAAATTAGTATTCGGACGGTGAGTAAACAAAAATATATATATATATGTATACAAGTGAGGTGGTGAATCTTCGTGGCATAAAACTATTATCCGGAATATTACGACTTTTGTAATATACAGAGATCAGTGATTTACTACACTATTATTATTATACGCTGATTTAGATATTAAAGATGATACAGAGGGAAATTAAACAAACATTCGATCACCTTCGTGCATATCTGTTTATCACGATCTGTCTGCATTCGTTTTCAATGCGAGTGACAGTGATAATGATGTTAATACGCTCACGTGATTACACTTTAGCAAGTCTTAGGAACTTTAAAATCCTGTGACGTTTTGAAGGAAAATGAACGAACCTCCACTATTTCCCCCTTTCTTAACTTTAGTAGTATCACAAGCACGAATTTATTTATTCTATACATTCTTATTTAGAAATTACACAATGTTAAAAAGTTAACATCTTTTTGAATTTTAAATAAAATCATTTTTATCATGATACATTAATAAGTCGTATTATATCGAGAATTCGCTAGCGATACCAATAGAACGACCCGAATACGATTTTCCCTACACTTCTCTTATTAAAACTTTTCTAACACGCTCGCGAACCGCTAATACCAACACTTGATCACCCAGAACGATCTTGTATGCATACGTATGCAACACTAGTTTTACCCATACAATCCTATCCGATTACTTATCGGGAGGGGTAAGTTGATTTCATAAAACATTTTCCCAACACTCACAACTCTTGATTCTGCTTGTCATAAAGCGTCGCTCGAGTTGAGCGATTTAAAGCGTGGCAATATTTCCATACTCGTCGCTAGCCAGCAGTCATTAAGCTTCATCGTGTTTGGTGGCATGTGGACTTGCGACACACGTAGCTACTAACCTTCCACCATACACAATTCGAACCCTCCTCAATTTAGCTAGGATAGTGCCCTGCAACGGGCCGCTAATAGATTTAAAGCATACACATCTATGCCATAAATATTCTAGCTCTCGCGATTTCATTTCCGTGCCTATTCGATGCGCGACATTTTAGCGCTGATCTCATCATTTATTTACCAGTGAAATTTCCATGAAAGCAGACAACAATTAGGTTTCTCTTCTGACCCGCAAACTGGTGTTTTAAATCACTTATAATATAAATGTCAATAACGTAGAGCTTTATATATATTGAAACAAACGGATAAAACCATTTTTTTGCGTAAAAACGTATCATTAATTAGAGTAATACCAATGAATTCATAGGTATTATTATACTTACAGCAAGAGTGGCATATGTCCTAAAATGGTCACAACACCGGTCAAAAGAGTCATACAACAATAAATTCATATTTATCTATAAACGACTTTATTTGATGCACTCGTAATAATTCCGTACGTTATTACTGAATAGTGTTATATCATTATACAACAGTCCAACGTGACCATTCATATTTATCATCATTTTATTATATTATAATGTTACTTTGGATTCTGTGACAGCCCTATTATTAAAATGCGATGTGGGTACAGTGTCGGCTTTTTACCAACATCAAGGGCGTTGAACTACTGCGAGACGCCACACAGCGGTAATACGATCAGTCTATTCGACGTCCAGAGTTTCAATCGTGTTTATTTTAATATCACAAACGGTTGCATTGGAAAAATCTGAGTACAGTAAATATCGTTGGAAACTAATCAAACAATCTGTACCTGCCCGCGGCGCTAACTATAATATAATATTTTTTATTTTGCAAAAATATAATTACCGTTCAACATTTTCACTACAATATTTTTATATCAACTGATTATGTATGTGTGTGTGTGTACTCGTTAATAAATCCAGAAAAAAACTACAGTAAAACATTTATGGCAATATTATACAATAGAATATATTTACGTTGGGGATCGAGTCTGGTTTACGACTAACGGAGAACACACATACGAAGTTCTATCTAAATAGCAACTATTGGTGGGATACCAAAACGTATCCAATATGATGAATCTTTATTTGGAAGCACTTGTACATTTTCACGTCATCGAATGTAACATAACTACAAAATACATTCAGAGACAAAAAAAACTTTCGCTTAAAGTCGGAAACGGGCGTAAATACGACTTGGACATTGTGATGTTTGAATGAATTAAGCTATTTAGATTTATCTACTGTTATTCGGGCTCATATTTAATCCTTTAATGATTACAAGAATACAGCAGATTGAATTTTCAGACAAATCAAATGAATGTATTTATTCTGTTCTCATTCAACATCATTCTGTACTCTCTCGCATCAGACAACATAAATATTCAAATTACTATCATGCCGTCACACACACTAACATAAAAACCGATTCAATTTTACAACCTTCGAACAATCCAGTGAAACTATATCGCAGGCTACAGACTAAACAATCTGCCGATAGAGCAGTCCGTGAAGTTTCCGCCCATCGGTAAAGGAAAACTATCCAACTAATGTTGGGCAAACATTTGTTTATGGAAATATTGTCAAAAATTATTTAAAACGGAGTGTTCAGAGAAGGAGCAGAATATTCTCTATGGAGAATTGACAGATATATCGTGAAAATGTTGACATACTCATATAGTAATACGCTCCGAACCGAACCATGTACAAAAGTGGTCAGACCGTTAAGTTTCGAAGAAATTGTACTGTTTTTTAACCTGCATGATGATACATAATGATAAATAATTACAAAGCGTTTAAGTGAATGCCAAACAATTACTTGCCGATCACAGTCTGTAGTATACGCAGTCCCCACACTTCTACAAAACACAGCAAAAACAATCGGGACCAAATATGCATCCCTTCGAGCGCCTAGTTAAATATTGTTTAGTACACCCGACTACATCTGTATAACTACTAAGACGTCTTAAACTAAACGTGCAAAATGTTCACTTAAACTATTTTAAAGTTAATCTCCCTAGCGCAGTCAGTTCGAACTAATCTACTAAAAATTAAAAACAATAAATAAAAATACATACTTACAATGTTACAAGTACACTAAACCTATTGAATTGTTATTTGTATATCGTTATAAAATTAAAGTGCAGGTACCTCATATGGAGAATTAAGCGTATCCAATGTTTAAAATTCTAAACGTTGAGTTAAATGAGGCGGACGGCTCGGCACTTACGTACAGACGGTAACACTGTCGAACAATATATTATTAGAATGACGTCAGTTTTTTATCTAAATTTAATTAAATATGTTTCATTAATGTTTAGACCGAGTCACTTGCTCAATAGATCTAGCGATAGATTGATGGATCTGACCGATAGATCCGAATACTCTCGCTAGATCTTACTCCGATCGATACATGTAAATACTATCGACATATCTAACTACTAACGATAGATCTGAAAACTCTGGACTTACCGCGATTCTTTTACAGGGTATAATGCAAATTGTATCATGAAATCACGCGAAAATTAAATACATCAGCAGTAATTTGGTGTAGAATGACTAAACACGCACCCGAACAACAATTTGTATGAATAACATAAATTTCCAAGTTTCATGTCGGTAAAATCTCTTATTCTTTTTTATTCAACAAAATATTAATAATGGATCATATTTTTATGTAGGTTTTCATACTCCAAATATACACATTGTCGTCGTCGTCGTCTGTACATCGCCTTGACCCTTCGTCTCATTCAATTTACATAGATTATCACACAAGTACCAACCAATGGAAAGTTCACAAAACCGTTCCACTATTTATTTCGCTAACCAACAAGTAGAAAAAACATCAATATCTCAACCAACTAATATGACCATTAACGAAATTCCGTTACCGTTTACGTGTACTCCTTTCTGTATTTCTCCATGTTCAGTTCCCTTAAAGTTATGGAAAATCACCCTATCCGTACCAATTAACGCAGTTCTAAAACAAAATTACGGCAGTCATCAGCCATAAACAATCACATAATATTTATTCAGGAACAGAAACATTTTACAAAAATATATATATATATTTTTAATTTGGTTCTAAGTAAAATATTCTATTTAAAGTATTTGAATAATTTATTGCTAACTCTTTGTAATACGATCCAAGTGCATTAATACTGCCGTGCAAAATATAATTCTAATAAATCAGCTTTGAAATGAGCCAAGGTACGTTTCATAGATTTTTTGACCGAACAAGTGCCGCTACAATGTTTAAACGTTCGACAGAAGTCAGAAGCTACGATCGGTAGATCTAACTACGACCGATAGATGTCGGTTAAATAATCCAGGAGACATGTCTTAACTCAATTTCGACAAAACTCATTAGCGCGGCAGAATAGTGTCGCAACCAAAGTACGAACATTAATAAATAAATGGAAGCAAATTCGATTTAATTACTGTGGCGTTCGTTTTATAGGAGTCGGTATAAAACTTAGTAAAAGGTTCATGTATAAGTTTTAAAGGTACTACCATATATATACTAATAATAAAACTGTTATGGGACCGAATTTTATGGATATTTTTTTTGGAAATTTTAATGTAAGTAGACTTTGCTGTCGATATAGAGGGCTAAAAATATATTTTTTTGGAATTCTGCAGATTCGTTTATATGTTTTAAATTAATATTTTTTTATAATATTATGTTATTTATATATCAGAAGACTGTACAGTTTACTAACAAAAATGAAGAAAATTAATATAACATTTTTAAAGTTAATTTTTTGTACCAACTCCATCACAAAATTTCACCACAAAAAGTTATCCTTTTATTGTGTTAATAATTTTAACAAAAATAAACGCAAATTAAAAAAAAACGGTGCAAATATGCCGCACAGGGACATGCCTAGTAGAATTTAATACCTACCTGATTTAACATAGCATCATCTCTGTTTATTCAACAGTAATAATTGAGACAGATATATATATATATATATATATATATATATATATACAATCACTAGACGTCTCCCAGTACGACATATCGGTTAAATATACAGCAAATCCTCATGCAATTTGAGTGGCTTGTCAGTAGCAACGAAGACAAAGAAAACTAATTACAATACACTCAATTTGTGATACGCAAGAGACGTATGTTGTACCCAAACACATGGACATTCGAGCTACATCTAAGACATCAAAACGGCCGAAATTAAATGTGAACCGACTTCGGAGGGTGAAAAGTTTAGACGTATAGTGAACGAGTTACCTATCGAACTCTTAAAATAAATAAACGATTTCCAGCGCCAAACGCACACATCGACCGACCTTTTCCAAGTGTGTCGTAATGTTACTCATTATGTATGGAAGGGTACGTTTTATATAGCGCCATCTCTTTCACACAGCACGACAACGACGCTCAGTTCGGCCATTAACACGTACATTTTGTATTACAAGAGCGTGGCCTCCAGGCCTCATTGGTAATTGTGACTGTAACAACGGCTGTTTACAATTTTCTTTACCGATATCTGTGACTCAATTACATTGATCATGTGAAAATAACAAACAGTTGAAATGTAAAAACGGCTGGACCGATTTTGATTAAAAAAAAAACCTTGTTTAAATGGATCCCTGGATGATTCGTTTTATAGTTGACCTGGTGTAGATGGCGCTACAATAGCTGTCCGAGTTCCGAATATTATCGCAACAGAACATCTAAAGATCGACATATAAAACTACCTGTACTGTACGTCGATCGGTGCAACGCTATTGCAAGCAAAAAAAAAATACTCAAAAGCCAATTTTCCACCTCGCTCGCCCTCCCCTCACCGATCACAGATAGACAAATTCACAACACATGCTGCTACATCACGACAGTAAAATTGTCTAAACTACGAAAACTGTACGAGAGATCTGATTATTGTTGCTTTAATAATGAATGAATGAATGATTTTTAATCTTATGCGGGTATTACAAATAAACTTGATATTACCAAAACGCTTACTTGGATCAACTCCAATTGGTTTATTACATTTATTATTGCAGCCTAACTGACTTAAATAAAACACACAAAACAAAATTCCGTATACTTTGTGCGTGTGTGGTCAAATACCACCGACCGGACACATTGCGAGATCTCCAAAACTAAACGCACTTTAATTATGATAAAATTTTAATATAACATCTCGCGATACGCACACGCTAAGTAAAAATAGATTTTAAGCCGAAATGGATCTGAGATACGTAAGATGTAGCCCTAAGGGATACGGATAAAGTGTTAAAAATATTGAAATTGTTACATAACAAAAACACCGCGCGCGTATGTAAAACTGAAGGTCTGGTATACCTAACGCGTAACCCCAAGTGACTGATCAGACAACCTGTTGAAGATGTTGCAATGTGTCCAATACAGTAAATAAATTTAACATCATTAAAGAGGCCGGCATCGATATCAATTAATCGATTCATATCGATAAACCAAAATCAGAACTCTCACACAGCCCCCACCTACACCCCACTACCGTCAGCTCACACCACGACAACAATTCTGAAACTCATCGACATACATAACTTCACGTTAATCTTCCAACCACACAATGTAAAAACATACATACATATAAACATACAAAACTTAAAGCATGAAGACAAAATTTTCCTTTGAGATTTCGGTTATCGAATTTGTTCCTAGATTGTACAGTGAATAAAGTTTCAATAAACTTAACGTAAGACGCGCTATACTATGACGGGGCACTCGACGACAGTTCCGCAGGCGCGGCCGCGGGGACCGCCACCTGGAACAGAAAGTCGAATGGTGACACACACACATACACGAGGAATATTGAACATTCGATGACGTATCTACACACACATACATATATACGACTGTCACTCAAAGCACCGTCACATGTGACATAACAAATCCAAAGTGCGGTAACGTTGCGGGATGCCCAGACCTTTTTTATTAGATATCGGTGCATTTTTATATGTAATATTAAAAATAATATGACATAACCATCGAATAGGCAGGTAAATGAAATTGTAGGGACACTCAATATAAAATCCGCAGTCGACCTACGCTATGGCATCAACCAAGGATCACTGGTTTTCAGTTCAAAGTGTCATGTAATTAAGTAAACATACTATAGAAGATGCTAGTTGTTCGCGGTGGTGGTGTCGCGGTGGACGGGGTGGTGGTCTACCGTACCTTGGCGCTGGGTCGCGGCGCGCCGGCCGGCGGCGGCTGTGTGAACACGCAGTCGGCGATCGTGTCGAGCGCGCGCTCGTCCAACACCGCCTCCAGCGCCGCGGTCAGCTCAGAGCTCTCCGCGAACGCGGGCCCGCCCTCCGCTGCGCGCATCGACATCGATTTGTAGCGAACAATGCGTTTGTTCATATTTAAATATTGGTCGTTTCGCATGTTCAGTAGATACGCAAAATCGATTATCCCATCCCGAGCTACATGGTCGGTCGCAATGACAACAGGGAGTAGACATTTCGTAATAAAGAATTTTAACGTAAACTGATAGACTCGGTTACAATTTTAACCCCTGCCACGTACGTCACGGGTGACATGGACAGACACAATTGTGACCTTTAACATAAAAAGACCAGAACCATTTATCTCCTCTCGTGAGAAACCGTTCTTGCGATTCTTCACCGGACAGGCAAGTTCTCCGCCAACTGGACTACATAACACGGCATCACTCGACATGTAATCGGCAAAGCACACTCCAACAAGTGGACCGCTCAGTATGGATTGACAGACATCATCCACCTTTCGAGATTTATAACAAAAACTGTCAGAAACTCAAATTCCTTCGCAATATTTTCCTTTACCGAAGTAAATGGTAATTAATTTCCAGCACGCTTTACACTTTGAAAAATTGCCCGTGCGTGCATGATTCGTACCCGGGCTATGTAAGCGGGAGACCGAGGTCTAAATCACTAGCCTATCGTTAGACTCTACACTGGTCTATATTAACAATAATAAGGATAATTTATGTCTTTACATTATATACATATCGATACATGACATTGTTTATACTGTAAGTTTAAACCCTTAGGAACCCCACCGTCCGGTTCAACGGACATCCTACGTCCGATTTAAGACACATTCGACCATCTTTTTTATAATGACAAATCAATAAAGGAACATTTGATTTTAAACTTATATAATCGAGAACATTATAAATTTTAACTGTAACTTACTATGGCGGGTACTCGAGCCAAGTACATGTATGGGTAGGACGGTCGAGATAACAACGCTTTAACTAAATTTACCTTGATTAAAAAACTCCGTAAAAGCTTCATCTGGAATCTGGCTGAGCACTGACGGATCCAGTATATCATCAGGCGGCACTTGACCTACTTCTGCGAACCGACAAGCATCTGTTACAACACGCCAGCCTCGCTACTACAGCGCGCAGGTGTTATAACTTGGTTAAAACATTTGGACTTAAGATGATTCCTTGATGTAACCCAGGACATTCTATAATCCTTTTCGTTTTATACAAACTGCAGCTGTTTTTAATGTTAATTTATTTCGTTTGCCGTTCAACACATATTTACAGAATAATAATCATTGACAGAGCTTTGTGAGTGATTGGTTTATTCAGGGAATTCCTTTTAAAAGACGTCAATAAAGGAAGAGATTCTCAATTGGTTCTTACTGGTAACCGGTTTGGAAAATTTATTTTTGTCTGAGAGGGTATACTTCCCGTGTGATCCCACTTGAATTTGAAAAAAAATACCAACCAGGGGGGTAAAAATTAAGATATCAATTTTTTTCACAATAGGGCAATGAACTCAAGTGTTAATTATAATTTCGGTCGAAAGTCCAAGTCGGTTATTTTGTGTTATTTCTTTAATGAAAACAACACGATCCCAGAAACAAGTCTTTACAAAACTAAAAATAATTATAGAAACTACACTGATGTGATATAAAATTATTAATTAGTAAATAATATTTACTATTATAACTAATATCTTTTTGTAGGGGAGAATGGACTGTTGATAATCAAAATAAGAAATAAAATAGACGTACAATTTGCAACAAATTCCATACAATCCGAATTACATGAACTACATCGAAGGAGTCATCTGAAATAAATAGATAGTCTTTAATCTTTATACTATTATTTAAGAATATGTATTTAATAATTATTTAGTTGACGTTGATTTGGTTTACAAACTGTAAAAACCCTTTTAATATCGCAATTGTTGAACGTAGACGCATGAATCTATATCAGCAGTGCACATAAGAAAATATTAAATCGAGTCAAATTCTCATTAGAAATTGTTTTCATCAGAAATAAAGTACCCTCCCTAGCCATATGCTCCGGCATCGCATCATCGAGTACCTGCCGTAAGGAAAACATCTACTCACAATACACGAGTGACATTCAATGACTGAATAATAAAATCATAGATAGTCTAAAGTTATAATCTAGTCTATAATAACAGTGCATGAAAGTTTTTGACACGAGATTCAAAATTACAAGAAAGTTCCATTAATTAAGGTATATCTTTGTAGTAGTTTTAAGCACATTCAAAGTAGCACAATATTATCATTACGGGATATCGTTATCAGTTTCCGATAACGGATACCTTATCGTAGCATGAAGAATCGACCTTACCAGCGGGGATATACTCGTTCCCGCTCAGACAGCCCACGGCCGTCTCCTCCGCACTATCGTACGACGAATTGGAACACACGTTGATTTCTGTAACGAATGAAATTTATTTTCAACTTTAAAGATACTTAACATTCTACCACAGCAATGCGCACGAGTGAGATTACGTTAGTCGCGAACACTTACGATACTTGCGTCGGTGTATAAGAGCGGAGTATAAAAGTGGTATCTACCTGACAAGCTCTGCGATTGTGTAGGTGGTCGTCTCGGGACCAAACGGCGACGCCGTTTCGGCCTCCTGGGCGACCGTTGGGGCTTGACGACGCGAGCACTCGGCGTCCATACACGTTTGCGCGCCGCTTTCTGGGGTTTACACTCACGACTCATTTGTTCGTAGTTATCCTGGAAACGAAAGACCAAATCGTTTTAGATGCTTTTCTGTTCGTATTAAATATTAACTGTTGTCTGGAAAGAAAATAATGTCCACATAATTGTTTACATGTATTTATACAAATGAAAGATCGAAAGTAGAACCCTGCGATACTCCTATTAATCCTCCTAACAGTTGATTGTAACGATAAATTAGCATACTTTATGAAAATACGTCGTATTCTATCGTTTAAACATAACACTATGAAATCAAGTATAATTTTTCTCGCCATTGCTATTAAATATAACAACTTATTTTTAATAAGCAGTAGGTCGTGATTAAAGTTTTTAGACATGTTTTTAGAAAAGCCGTATTTTTTAGCGTTGAAATTGTAGAAGAAAAATTGATTGTTTAGTAGTATAAAATATAAGATATTTAATAACAGTGATTTATATCACATAAGCGACTTGTACCAAAGACGAATCTTTTGGAAGCACGGTTGCAGTAATCAAACCCACCCGCTTCCATGCGTGCTCTGTGCAGAGTGGCGTTTGCTCGTGCAGCGGCAACAGCGGCTGCTTGCAGCGCTCGCCACCCGCAAACACCGCTGCACACGCTGCATATAGCCGCTGCTCGGGCGCGAGCGTCACGTGCGCGAGACAGTACCGCGCACAAGGCAACGGCGTCGCTGTGCACCGCTCCTCGACGCATGACGGCGGCGTATCAGCAGAACGACCGCTCTCGCCCCCCGACCAGCCGAACTCTCTGCCAACGTCATAGCAACACTTTTTTGTTTTCATTTAATCTATTGAAAAATTATAAATAATATGTACAAAATTTTGCATGTATCAGTTAAAAACAAGTGCATACGGTTTTTTTAACGTATGTAATATCAAGATTTTTTCTTACGTTTATAGTAGACAAACGAACATTTAGTCTATTTAAGGGTACATTGGTCACCATAGACAATATCGGTCCGCAACACCCAAGATATCATCACCCTACCGATACCGACGTCACAGATGATTCTAGAAGGACGGTAGTAACTAGCCAGGCAGGTATAAAGTTATTTCTACGCCAGAACACCAAAATGAAATTGGGTAGGAATGCTTTAAAGAAAGATCATTCGCCAGAGCCTCATTCCTTGTTCACCATGATCTACCACCAACTGGAAAAATGGCTTAGAGTAAAGGATGAGTCAAACCCCTATACTCACATGCATTGGTCATAAGAAAATTCAAAAGTTTGCCAATAGGTGGCGCTAATTGTCCTGAATCACGTTGAGTTTATCGAGCAGATTCTATAACAGAAACAGAAGTAGTATATCTATACTAATAAATAAAATTGAAGTGTCTGTTTGTAATATTAAAATAACCGCTTTTTACTACATGCATATGAATGTATATACGGTACATATACCAAAATAACATTTTTTACAATTTTATGTGTCTGTCTGTTTGTCTTTGTACGATTTGCTGTTAATTCAAACACTCAAATTAACTTATTAAACGCTGTTTTATTTTTATACAAGATATTTACATTTTTACGGACATTGCTTTGTGTCATTCATTACTGTTTTCTGCACAATTTTACAGACTTTTAGCATTTCTAAAAGACGACAGCATGCCAGAAGTAACAGTGTTTTAGAGTTTCAAGATCGTGTGTTAATTTTTGAGATATATTATGATTTTATAACACATATATCAATCAAGTCATACATCTATCCATCCGTCTTTAATAGTCCACCGTTGGACATAGGCCTCCCTTAACTGGTGCTACTCAGGCCGGTTCTAGGCCCTCTGAATCTAACGGCTGCCCGCTATTTCTCCAGGTCACCAGTCCACCTGGTCGGAGAACAACCTGCGCTCATGTCGAGATAATTAAATAATAATTACACGCTCACACAAACTACACATGGAATAATCGCAATTTAATTTCCTTTCTAGCGGTTGGCATGGATACACAATAATGACATTACAATCATCCAAGCCACCAACGACCCGAGAGTAATTTACGTGTCAGATAAACACGCACGGGAATCGAACCCAGAACTTTTCTTCCAGCAAACAGGGTCCTTAACAGCCGACAAACGTCTGCTCGTGTAATGACGGTGAATGATCATCGTCGCCCATTGCCGGCCGTCACACCAAACGCATCAACGACGCGTTGCCAACCAACATTAAGCGATTGTTCCTTTCTAACATTGCAACCGAAACAAGAATACAAAAATATTTCACGATTAATTCTAGATCTAGATCCTATTTATCTGATTCGCACACAAATGATCACTAGATCTTTACTAAAAACACTTAACACACACATAAGGACAATAGATAAAACTCGAGAAAACCTTACAAACAAAATTATATTCAAAGCGCACATTGGTACGATTCATTAATTTTCCTCAACGAGTCACAATTTAGCATGCATCATCCAAACAAGCGCTCGACCTGACAGTGAACTGCGAAATACTGCTACGTATCGACGGGGTCATTGCTCCTAAACAAATAGAAAATGTACTTCCTCGTTCCGCGTGACGAAGTACAAACATTTTGTACGGGATCGAATGAGAATGTGTTCAAAAAGCGTGTACGAACGACAAACTCATCATTACCGTTACAATTTCATAATGTAGTAAACTATTGGTACAATTAGAGCCATTGTCCACCACGACGGGCAAATTTACAATGGTTGACTTTACACACGTAACATGCAGATGTGTCTAATATACAATTTCCTCGTGATCACTTCTTGTAACAAAGCATGTGATAATTATGATTTTATAAAATTGTGTTTGGTGGAAAAACCGGTATGAAATACCAAAATTATTAGTACGCATTTAAGTTAAATTGACAATTAAATTTCTTGTACGAGATTTGAAAAAAGTTTTTTTTTTTAATATAATTAGCCGATAAAAGAACAGATCGCTTACCATATTGTAAGTGTTCACCAACGTTTCTGGTAACACTGGGGTCGTCACCGCAAACGCTAGCCAAGAAGAAACAGGTGAACCCGCTTCTTAATTACTTTATCACGGTAAATGCCGGATTTGAAAACTGACCTCCCCTTGTCCAACAACAAAACCACTTTAATTTTTTTAACCAGCTTCAAATGAATACATTTGTCGGACCAGGCTAATTAATACATTGGCCTTGCATAGTCTGAGCTTGTCACAGAATGCCCAAACACGGGATAATCACGTAAAATCTTAGCTTTGCAGTGATGGTCAATAACATTGATGCATGGCAATTGGCATATTCACCTAAGTCTTCTCCGTTCTTGTACTGACAACACAGAAGACATTCCTCGCATCGCCAGCAGGTGGTTCACCGTTTGAGGCGGCAGTCGAAACGATGAGCCTGGACTGTGAACTTGCTTCTGTTGGGAGAAATACTTTTGATACACTACTGACCTGTCATTATTTATCTATTTTATTAAATTACAAGCCAATGGCAGAGCTGAAACAGACAGTGAAGTGTAGTGTGAAAAAAGTTTTTTTTTTTTACTTCGTTCGAGATAATTTCGGGCTTCCTAACTTTTATTTTGAATCAAGAATATTTATTCTACAGCCATGATTTTCATTTCTTCTGTGCACCATAATATCCCTATTTCGCTAATAATATTATAATTGTCAGAATAAGAATACGAATACTATTTATTGCGGTTTCACGTAAAAACTAAGCAACAATTCTCTGTGATCTATTGCACAGACAAAGTTGCGAGATACAAATAAAAATATTTTTATCTGTATAAAAATATAGATTTTTTCCGTTCATGGAAAGACAAAATTAAAGTCATGAACTATCTAAATGAGGTCCACTATGGTGGACCCCCATTTGCATCCCATGGTTCCCATTTTTTTCCGCTGACGCGCACACCTTGCACCTAATCGTCGACCCTTGGGGGTCGATATAGACCACTTTAGCTATCACGGGTTTAAACAGTGTCTGTTTTCCCTTCGACATCCTTTTATATCTTTGATGATCGCCTTTACGATGAACAACTGTGTTCAAGAATATTTTGTGTTCATAACACATAAATAAAAATTAGATGGTGCTCAAACGGCCGTTCGTACTAGACTAACTGCATGCCAATATCGTTTCTCATTCCTCCAGTTTGTTCCTTATTAATCCTTCCACAACCACTAACGGGAAAACCAACCTTGATCAGCGCCGCGAGCGACTTGTACTCGTTGAGGTCGCCCGTTAACTGCAGCGCGGTCGCAGTGCGCACCACGTGTCTCCTGAGCGCCGCACGACGCAACGCCAGACGCGCTCCCCTCGACTCTGCTGCTGTTTCCTCCACGCACACAGAGCCGGACGCCGATTCTATTGTCGAATAAATACGAGTATGACAAGTTTGCATCTCTCTGAAACCCAGCTCCCTAACTCGTGATTCTCGCTGAGCGATGGACGAAGATCCACTAGGTCTCCTAGTTAAAGATCGCTGAGCTGTCTTACAACTTTGCCAGTCTCACAGTTACGTATCTGCGTGTATCTACCAGTCTCATTCTAAAACCAACCATGAAATACATATTTGTCAATTATTTCGATCAAAGTATTGAACCAGTCAGCTAATGTAATCGTTTAACACCTCTGGTAGTCCAATAACCATAATACAATCATAAGTATGGGCTCAAAGTGATACTGACATACGAGAGAAATTAAGATCATTGCTCTTTACACTATCCAATTACTATGAAGACTTCAAATAAATACCTTTGAGAACATTATGGAATTTTCGCAGGTTTCGAAGTTAGTCTTGATTTGGATTAAGTGGTGGTTCAATTCGAACGCACGACGTCCGAAATGAACACTGACCATTCAAACACTGACCGATTACAGCATTCGGTTACAAAATTCCATATGAAATTTTAAAAAGAAATCAAAAAACGTATTATTATCAAACTTTACTCAGTTAGCACCACTTACCGTTACCAGTTCTTACCGTCCTACGCGTTCTAGACAGACTCTTTGGTATTAGATTGTCATGTAGGAATTATTTGTGTGAACGTCGATACCTCATTTATGCAAGTTCGAAATGTCTCATTTCTGTATATAGATACGCAGGGGCGAGTTTGTTTGTCTGTTGTTTATATTTTGCCCTTACCAAAATCCGGCATGGGATCGTCATCGCTGCTGCTATCGAGTTGCCTGAAAGCGTTCGCCGGCCTTTCGCTGAGCGGGCCGCAGCGAAAGACTTCCTCGCCCGGTGCGTGCCACGCGGCGTTCGACACGGCGATCACGCGCCGCCTGTGGGGTATCCGCTGCAACGCCTCGTGGACGGTCGGCCCGCGACCCTTGCGCTTGGCTTGTGGTGGTTTCGCTGCAAATTATTATCTAAAATAAGGAGCCCGCGTACGCTGCGATATGATTAAACAAAATTAATGTTTGCACGAATAAAAAATCTAAGTAATGGACTTATGCAGTAATGACTTCCGCAATAAGAAAGGTATCTCCATGACAAACATGAAAGTGTGGGACCTTGTTACTTGTTCTTCTTCGCATATTAATGTTATGTAATGGTACCATTTAATACGAAATTACGAGATTTGAATTAAGGTTTAGCACAGTTTTACAACACAAATTTACGATTTCAATACTCTGGGCTAATTATATAAAATAAAGTATGTATAGGCCAGACACATAGGCAATTTAACGGTTTTATTCACAAGCAATTTTGGTTTTCCGCACAGAAGGCGTAGTTTCAAAACCTATACGCACGTCTAAATTTCAAATTACGCACGTAATTCAATTTAATTTTCACTTGCTTTTGTTAAAGATAGTATAGTGGGGAAATACATCGTATTCTCAGAGGTGTGTCAAGTCTCGCATTCTTCAGGCACCAGTGTCTATTTCCTTTAAACGACGCCCTGTAAGAGGCGATCCAGACCAAGCTGTACGACAGTTATGGGTTTTTGATGATAATGTGTTCACCGGCATCTCATTTACTAAAAAGCGCTGTTAGTAGTAATCGTATATGAGTTATGTAACGTGACGCACTAGGGAACTGGATGAGTGGCCGTTAGTGGCGAAAATTTTGAACATTTCCTTACTTCTGACGTCACACCGCCGAGACGTCGGAATTATTCGACTATTTTATCGGATTTCGGATAAATTTTTATTTCGGATATCCGATAGATTAGGTCAAAGTGTTCCATAAGATGTCTGATAACAACATCAAATACTTGTCGAACCTCCTTCAGCAATCCCAAACTATCAACTAACTCAACCTCTAACAATGTGCACTGGCGCAGCGTGGTGAATTACGGCCCCATGCCTTCCCAGATACGACGTGAGACCCATGCCCTTTAGTGCACTGACAATTTCTTTAAGCAACATTAACACTAAGTTGATGTTAGCATACTTATATTTCAGCTACAATGACTCTTTCTTTATAACCAGTCAACATTATATTTATTAGTTCACTACTGATTGTTAAAATTAATAGTAGTTTCACTATAATCCTTCAATTATATAATATACTAATTTATAATACATACTTAAAACGTAATATGCAAGTAGGATAAGGGGTAATGAAGTAAATTTTAATTTTACTTATTAATACCTAACAAATTCTGATCTGTATATTAATTATATTAATAATCAAAATTACTTCTGTAAAACATATTCTAAGGGATAATAATAGTAATTCTTATAAACTCCATATAAGTTCTAGATATGCAATTTGTAATTACATTATTGTATAACAGAATATCATGTTGCATTAGATCTGTTAACCAGAAGAGAGAGGTGATTTGATTGTATGCTTATTAAATATCTACTATTAGTTTACACTCACCCTATATATATTTATGCCTTGTTCAAATTGTCAATCGTTAATATTTTTTATTCATCCCCAAAAGTTCAAATACATTTTACAGTTTTCTCCAGTACTAATTCATTATTTTTTTTTTATATATTGTTTATAGTACATGTTATATATTTTAATGTTACAAAATCAATTTCATTTATAATACATATATTTGTAATCTTATGTCACTTTTAAAATTGTTTGTTCAATAATGTTAAAGCAAATTGGCTAAAAAGACCATGAAAGGCAACTGATAAGTCAATACATATTTATCAGTAGGTCTTTAAATTTTTAATTTTTATGCAAGCTATTGTCTCTCAATAACCTCTATCTTCCATTGTATACTGATGTAGCATGAGGGAAATATGTAGGTTACCATGAATCAATAGTTTGTATACTAATATAATAATCATCACGACCCATAACTGATTATCTGTGTGGCTTAAGTCTTCTCCCAAAATGTAATAGATAATAGTCAGATAGTAAGATAGACCTGTGTTGTTGGGTGACATCCCATACTTTTGAGATTAATATAAAGAACTTTCAGCTATGCAAGTTTCCTCACGTTTTACTTCTTTGATAATAATCAATTTGAATATGCACAGAACTTTGAAAAGTAAGTGCAATATTAATATAGTATTAAAAATAAAATCATTTAAGATGATAATAAGCGCTTGTTTTGGTTTTATTGGAATTTCTTTTATACTTTCCAAAATATTTGTTTTGATGCATTCAATATTCAAAAGGAATTATTTATATTGTTTAGTGTTACTAGTAAATTATACTCTTACTTTCCATCAACCTCCATCATTGCACAGAGGGTTATATAACACATCTGATTATATTTGAGGTATTACTAAAAATCACCAACCTTGGACCATGGTTGCAGTATAAAAAAAGAGGACCATAAGTCAAGCCCACTTTGATTATAGAACAGTATGGGATTTTTGTGCACTAAATATGAGATGCCATAATATATTATCATACTTACTGTTTGAAATTTTTTTTGGTACTGAAATAGGTACTTTCATTGTATTTGCAGGGACTTTCTCTGTACTTGTTGCCATTGTTTGGGCCTCAACAACTCCCTGCTCCCTCTTAAAGACATCCAAGAATGTTTCTGACGCAGACTGGGATTTCGTAACTGTGGCTGGCTTGACATTACTTGTATTGGCATTATTAATACTGACTTTTCCAGTCTGAGAATTAGAAACTACTGGAATATTTGGAGCCTTAGGACTGTGTACGCTCGGTCGTCGTACCTCAGTTCCATTTGTTTGACTTACCTCTTTCTGTCCTTGACTTTTCACTTTCTGTACTTTGGCATTCACAGTTATTACCTCTTTGCTGATAGTGCTGGTGTGGGAAATTGATGAATAATGTCCATTTGTTATCACTTCCTTTTCAATTACATCAACATTACCGTTACTGATTGAAAGACCTTCTAATTCCTTATTTGGACTTTGCAAGGATTTTAACTTAGTTTCATTTACAGTTTCAGGAAAGGTAAAAGTGTCTTCAGTATTACCAACTGTTATTTCATTGGCAATTACATCTGAATCATTAAATGTATATAGTTCACTGGGGTCTATTTTGAATTTTGTGTGAAAGAAGTTTTCGCTGAGGTGTGGTATGTATGTTTGTTCATCTCCAGAACTGTCATGAATAAACATGTTCACTTCACTACCGCAGCCTCCTGGCACACCTTCCACAGCCATCTTAAACTGTGTCGCACAACTTGCATCTGGTATAGTTTGGGGAATACCGTTGAAACTGTAGTACAAAACATAAAACCGAGAATTATATTCATACACAACACATAATAGTTTACATAGCGAGGTAATTAAAGAGTTATCAGTGTTTAGTGATATAATAACAAATCACTTACCCCACATTTTCCGATGTACTCAAATACGACATACTGTGTTCATTTTACAATCTATTGATATAAACAACTGTTACTTGGAAATGCAAAATATATTTTGGTCCCTGTGGTTCATACTGAAAAGGACAAAATACCACTTTAATGTAAGTTAATACGTAACTAGTATGTTGTTAGTCACAGCAAAATACTTATTATTTTGATTATTTGTAAGATAAACGCTTTTCATACATTGACATCACAATGACATCTGTCAGACTGAGAAATTAATTTCCTGCTTCAATTGATATTTTCCCATCTCAGAAAGTTATTAAACACAAAATCAGCAAATAACAAGATATTAACAACTATTCACAAATAAGTATGTAACTTTGTTACGAACGATTTAAGTGTTTTTTTGGATTACGAAGTACAAAGCTCACATTAGTATTCCGTTGGTACACGACACATTTTCCAGATATACTCTTTTTAAACTTATCCAATATCACATATATTTTTAGTATTGACACAAGTTACTTAAATTTCTTCAATATTTATTATTTCTACAACATAAACTTTAATTCAATAACATCAAGAATGACAGACAGACACTACAGAATAGACAGAAAAGAAACAGAATATTACATAGCAAAAGATAAGTAAAAAGTGACAACTTTCAACAAACGTTTCAATATTAGGATCTCATAAGTTAATGACAAATATTGATAATATAATGTAAATTTATCCATGACATTGGACTGAACTTAATTTTCATATTTCTTAAATAAGTATTAAATAGGAGACTACACACAAGGAAGTACTAATTTTTATACTTGCAACCTAAGGCTCGGACTATAAGAAACCAGAATCCTTCAGAGCGCAAAAATAGCCTTAGATAAGCTCGGATTTAATCCGCTATTTTTAGTTTTCCTGCATCAACTACATGGGTTTAAATGACTTCCGTTTCTATTATTTTAATGTATTGACCCGACGGCACCATAAGTATAACATATAATTTAAGCAATAATATAAAGACGAGTACATGTTAGCAAAAACTTTTCGTTTCGGGTTCTTCTAAGAGAATAAATACAGATTACCTTGATTTAGTGGATGTCAACTAATACTAATTTAATTAAAATTATCTTTACATAAATGTCTTCAATCCCATTAAATTTATCAATAGTCAATATGATATCCTTCACATCTTCCACTAATCTTTTATTTAGATTAAAGAAGACCTTAGAATATAGCCATATACCAAAATGAATGAAAATATATATCAAAAATTCTAAACCAAATGAAATATGTATACTGATTTTTTATTCTTAATACATATTTCCATTAATAATCTATAAGTACTGAATAAGCTAAAGTTTTATAATTATATTTTTGAATTCTAATTGACCTGTCTTTAATTTAATTAATTGTAAATTAAAACTAATTAACAATGTTTATAATTGTTCTTTTTTAGACTAACAAATTTCTTGATTATTCCGGATGTAACTTTCTGCCAGCACGGTAATTGTAACTACCAAAAAATTAATGTATTATTAAATAGTTGTTAGCATTTTATTTTTAAAATAAAGGTTACAACATAAAATTAATATATTACATTAGTATATTATGTTTATGGGTTACGATATGTTAATATATGATTATTGTTATCAGTATAAACTTTTAAAACTTGATTGCAAATTCTCAGGGTTGTCATTTATAAAAAATCCAGTACACAAAATTCAATTATTTCACTTTTTGTTTTAATAAATGCATAAAATAGATTGTCCAATATGTTAACATATTACTATGATTATAATTTGTTTAAGCAAAGGTTAACTTCTTAGTTAACATTGTATAACAATATTTTTCTCATATGTCACTTGTGATCTAAACACTTAATTTAAAATTTGCCGCCATGTCTCTTTAGTTTGAGAACCCTTATTTTCGAAGCGTTGTTGTGAATCCAATATGGCGAAATCTGATGTTATAGTATTTTGAAGGTACGTCAATTTGACGATTCTATAATGTGTAATCCGGTAAATATCACACTGTTGGAAAGTTTACAGTTTATTTACATGAACAGTGTACAACTTTAACTCGATTCACTTAGATTTATAGTGTAGTGAAAGGTTTTTAGATTGTATTGTTTTGTTTGTGATTTCCGATAATTTAGCGACCCATTGTCACATAATTGGAAAAGAACCTTTTCGATACTGTATTTACTTTAGTAAAATCCATATAATAATCGTCTCATTATCAAAGATATAATTGTGTTGTGGCATTGGCAAGTTACGGTTTCAGATCGACGACTACAGAATGCAATTACGGTAATTACAAAACCAAAGTGAGTGTTCTGCGATGTATAGTTAATAATTATATTTTTTTATTACAGAAGTACATATGTTTTCATTCAAATGGGAGTTAAGTAAATTTTTAAATCAGGTGCAAAGTATAGCGCCATAATAATCGGTTTATTATTTGAGAACATAGTTATATTTGCGTTGACTATCATGACGGATACTAGACGAAGAGTAAAGCTTTACGCTCTGAACGCGGACCGGCAATGGGACGACAGAGGTACAGGACATGTATCGTCATGTTACGTAGAGAGGTTGAAGGGTACATCATTACTGGTGAGGGCCGAGTCCGACGGTTCTTTACTTCTGGAGAGTAAAATACAGCCAGACACAGCTTATCAGAAACAGCAAGATACATTGATAGTCTGGTCAGAAGGAGATAATTTCGACTTAGCATTAAGTTTTCAAGAAAAAGCAGGCTGCGATGAAATATGGGAGAAAATTTGTCAGGTAAATACAAAATATCATCTTTATCTATCTATATCAAATATCTGTTTGAAGTAACTAATGATAAACATCATTATAGGTCCAAGGTAAAGATCCATCAGTTGAAATTACTCAAGATATTGTTGAAGAATCTGAAGATGAAAGATTTGATGAGATGTCAGATAGTGTTCAGCCTGTAGAACTGCCAGCTTGTGAAATGGGGAGGTTGGAAGATATCAGTGAGCTGGTTAACAGCTGTTTAGTATCTCCTGCAAGAAAAGATAAATTAGCTGCTGCCCTTGAGAGCCAACACTATATAAAAAAGTTACTAAACCTTTTTCATATGTGTGAGGATATTGAAAATCTTGAAGGCTTGCATCATCTTTATGAGATATTCAAAAGTATATTCCTTTTGAATAAAACAAATTTGTTTGATACAATGTTTGCAGATGATACTATATTTGATGTTGTGGGTTGTCTCGAGTATGATCCCAGCTTACCTCAGCCTAAGAAGCACAGAGAATATTTAAGAGAATTAGCAAAATTCCGAGAAGCCATTCCTATAAGAAACCAAGATTTACTTGCTAAAATACATCAAACTTACAGAGTACAGTATATACAAGACATTGTCTTACCTACCCCTACTGTGTTTGAAGACAATCTGCTAAGCACATTATCAAGTTTTATATTTTTTAATAAAGTAGAAATAGTGAAGCTTATAGAGGAGGATGAGAAATTTCTTACCGACTTGTTTAAGCTCCTAATGGATGGTAAGACAGTAGACAGTAAAAGAAGAGACTTAGTTCTATTTTTGAAAGAGTTTTGTAATTTTTCACAAAACTTACAACCTCAGGATAAAGATGCTTTTTACAAAACATTAGTTTCATTGGGGATCCTGCCAGCATTAGAAATAACTCTAAGTATAGATGACCAGAAGACCAAGACTGCATCTATTGATATACTGACATATATCGTTGAGTTTTCACCCTCAGTAGTAAGGGACTACACACTAACACAAGAAAATAATATTGAAGAGGTATGTAACTATATCTATTTTTATATTTGACTTTTTAATATGCTCATAAGATAATGTTCAAGCTAAGGAAGATTTTAAGTATTTCTTTGATTGTAGGATATTGTATTGGCTGCTTCAATGCAGTTTTTTGTCCTAATTTACTAGTTAAATCTATTTCATTGTTTGAGTTGAAATAAGTAGCTAAAAAGTATCACTTTAATAATTAATATTAAAAATAATTCTTTTTCCAATTTTTTTTTACCTTCCTACCTTCACCTTTCTTGCATTTCTTTTATTTCTTTGGTAACAATAAATTATACAATTTTAAAAGTTGTTTGTACATTACATATGTTTGTTTCAATACTGTTTCTTTTAAAAGTTAATCTTTATTACTATTATTTATTTTTATTACTATAATCCATTATTGTCTAGAAAACATTGGTATTTTTAGTGATAAAGTAAAAAGTGTTTACCAATTTCCCTGCTGATCATTTGTTTTAACTCTAGACAAAGCATTAACCAGTAAGTTCACTAGGAGAATATTATTCACACCACAACGCTTTAATATGGGGAATCCTTATTACTGAGTTTCTTAACTATATTCGCAGTTCATTAGTTTGGATTAGGACATGCCTGTGATAAATTGTAAAAGATCCTGGATTTGAGCCATATAGTATAACTTCAATTTTAATTCACAGGAACAAATGCTGCTTAATATAGTGATAGAACAGATGTTAAGAGATAGGGATCCAGAACTTGGAGGTGCAGTGCAGCTTATGGGAGTGTTGCGCATTCTACTTGACCCTGAGAATATGCTTGCATCTGTGAACAAGAGTGAAAAGTCAGATTTTCTAAATTTTTTCTACAAACACAGTATACAAACTCTTATAGGTATGTATGTTATTAAAGACAAAATATTATGGGCTATTGGAAATATTATTTATTTATTTAACTATATTTTTAATGTGTTTTATTGTCTGTGAGAACTGTGTGGAAGTCGAATTTTAAACTGAAGTCATAAGATGCGTGTCTCTTCAAATTTTATAATCAGTCATATATTTTTAAAGAACTGTTCCTTAATGTTGCATAATGATTCTTTTATTGACTATGTAATTTACTATGTAATGATGCAAATTCTGTTATGATGCCAAGTATAATATTTTTACTCCCCCTTTACAATATAACAAATGATGACTTCCAATAATTGTTTTGCAGACGAGACAAATGTTACTTAAACTATCTTTTATGAATTCTTTTATGAAGTGCCAAACATATCTGTTTTCAGCACCTCTACTCCAGAACACCACAGGCGAGAAACCACTCAAAGAAGATTATCACACAGTGCAGCTATTGGGCTTGGTACTGGAGCTGCTTTCTTTCTGCGTCGAGCATCACTCATACCATATTAAAACTTGCATATTGAATAGGGTAAGTGCCTAATATAATGATATTTTGTCATATAATTGTACTGGAGCTAATAAATTTCAACAATCTGAATAAGCAGAATAAAAAATTGGAATTAATTTGAATTTGAATCTAATTGCAACACTGATTTCCCCCAGTATCAATCATTTTATTGTAACAAGTTATGTAAGACAGAAAAATTTTGAAGCAAGTTTTAAATTTGTATATTACCTTGTAAGAAGATTGTGAAACAACAATTATGCTTAGTTTTATTATGATGAGTATGAAATAGCATACTGGCTTAATCATTATATACAACTTTATCATATCTGATGACGGCTCAATCTAGATTAATTATGCTCAATGTAATTCATAAAACAGAATGGATTTTGTTTTTTTATTTTGATCATTTTTAAATGGGAGATCATATACCTTTTTGAAATTGACACAAGATTTAGTTTTATTAACAGCAACATAATATATGCTTTCGTTATTAACTATTTTATGTAATATTAATTCAACTATTAATAATTTTTAATTATTTTGCAGTGATTATTAATTAATTTAATCTGGGTTCATGTTTGAGGTTGGTTATTAAAACTTGCTATTTTGTTACTGGTCAAATTTGTAACTTATGTGTCAAAAAAAAATTGTATTGTAGTTGTGAACATATCTTCCTCTATTAAACAAAAGTTTTTTATGACCTTTTTCCCATAACTGCAATAATTTCTATCATCATCACAACAAATCTTAGTTTGAATTTCAAACAGTATTTTTATTCTTTTTTATTTATTTATTTCTTCTTTGGTAATACTAACAAAAAGAGGGTGAAAGACACATGTATTTGGTTGTGCATGTATAATAAAAACTTCTGTAAATAAATGACCTACACCATTATAAAATATAGTGGTATTTCAGAAGGTTGATTTGACTGGAAATTGTTCCTTCAATTAAATGGAACAAAAATTTTAAAACTAAATTTAGGTTTATTTTTATTTAGTTTATTTCTCAATAAACTATCAATCCCTTCACATCACAGAGTGGTGTGTATATTACGGTGCTTGAACAATAGTTAACATGTTACTTATACATGTTCAGTATTTTTAACGAAATCCAACGTTTCAGGATCTCCTCCGCCGCATCTTGGTACTGATGAGATCTACACACACATTTTTGGTGCTGGGTGCTCTGAGGTTCATGAGAAAGATCATAGCTCTCAAGGATGAGTACTACAACAGATACATCATCAAAGGAAACCTTTTTGCGCCGGTTATAGATGCTTTCCTTAGGAATAATGGCAGGTAAGTTAAAATAATGATGTGGTAAAAAATATAATTCATGGGAGTAGATGGTAACCACATCTTAATTTTATGTTATCACATAGTATTCTCCACTTCTTAGTTGTTTTGAGGTACCCGCAATTAAGTATGACATGTGAACACCAGCAACATAACATTGATTTTATACCAGTGATATTTTAGGGTAAAATGTGTATTTAGTTACTGTAAAAAGTAGATTCACTTAGTGGTGTTTATATTGTAACATTTAGTTGCTATTCTTGCATTTGATATCCATATTTCCCTTTAATTACAGCAATCATGGTCACAGCAACATTGATACGAACCCTAATACAAAAATTGTGATTACTTATTGCAGTTGAATTTTTTTATATCCACTATGAATTAATTTTAAATTCAGAGCATTGTTTAATTTCATAAAACAGATTTAAACAGAGATAAATAGCTATGAATCAAATGTACTGTTATTTTATAAAGAACCCTGCAGCCCAGTTGCTAGTGACTCTGAAAGTTTAAGCAAGAGGTCTTGGGTGTAATTCCCATTGTATTTTAGTTATGTTAGGATCTATAGCTAATATTGCTATCCATTAAATTAATCAAATGACACGAATATTCGCCTAAGCCATATTGTAAAACTCTTTTTTTGCACCCAACTGATTAGATAGTTAAATATGAACAATGCTATTAATAAATATGCTAAATGTCAAATGGTCGTTAAGTGCTTAGAGTACATACAGCCATGGGATCCTGATAATTGTAATTAATACATACAAATATCTGAGTTATATGTTGAAATCTGAATTGCATGAAATTAAATGTCAATATTATGTCATACTTAATTTTAACATCTCTGTGAATTCAATCAATGAAAGGTTATGTAATAAATTATCTCCTATTCCTTAACAATACAACTTTTGTAGACTAATGAAAATATTTCAATTATCCACATAATTACATAATAGAAAATCATTTTTTATAACCAAATAAGTTTTTTATTTTATTTTTATTTTTTTGTAGTGGAAATTAAAAATTCTGGAATTTTAATAAAGATAATAGATTGCTATAGCTATGAATAACTTATACATAACTTCAAAGTAATTGGTCAATGTGGAATTAGTTACAGGTGCCATTCTATTAAGTCTTTCTTAACAGCGAAATTAATTTTAATTCAATGCGAAAATTTTTTTTTCTGAGAATCAAACATTATTTATTCAGACTCTTGTGTTGAATTTATAAAGGTTTAAACTGTAAACTAGACATGAGCCATTATAAGTTACATTTAATAAATTGTTGTGTATATAGATTTGATATCTTCATTTGAATAATTTTCATGAATTATATTAGAATGAACAATGATAGGAGATTATTGGTGATATATTTTTTTAAATTTTAATATGTTTATAATAATAAAAATCTCAGTAGGTTGTATGATTTCAATTTATTAAAATGTGAAAATAGATTTATAGCAGTATAGGTCCGCTACACAAAATTATTCCTTGCACTTCTAAGTTTCAAACATAGTAGTGGGAAATGGAGGAAAAATAGAAATATTTAAGATTTTGATTAAAAAGAATTGCTTGTGATCTATTGTAGCACCAACTTCTAATTATTGAAATAATTAGTATTTATGTCTTTTATAAATCTTCTGTCTTAGTTATGTATCATTATTATTGAGATGCTAATATAAAATTAGAATAAAGGTTTTATGTTTCATATATAAAAAAGATAAATGTACAAAACAATTATTTGAAATATTATGCTTGTAATCTTACAGATACAACTTACTAGACTCAGCAATTCTAGAATTATTTGAATTCATCAAACTGGAGGACATCAAATCATTATGTTCTCACGTTGTGGAAAACTATGGCAAGATACTGGAAGATGTTGAATATGTACAGACATTCAAAGCTTTAAAAACGCGATACGATCAGCACCAGGACAAATTGAAGGAAAGAGATAGAGGTGAGATGATTCGAATTTCGTAAACGAGATATATTTAAATGTGTGGTTTTCGAAACCCTGGATTATATACATACTAATAGATATACACCATTAAATTGTGGGTTGTGCTTAGCTACAAGTAGATAATAAAAAAATTGTTGAATGTATAGAATTTTTTTATTTATTTATTCAATAAAGTTTTACTGCATAAATTTACAATAAGCAAAATTGTAATAATGCAGATCCACTGTTTCGGGCAACGGTTCGGTAGTTCTGATGTCCATGTGTAACGGTGGCAACTTATCATCAGGCGGTTCGTCTGCTCGTTTATCAACTATTTATATAAAGTTACAAACTGTGACGTCTTTTGTGCTTCCAAGCTACCCGCAACACAGGAAATCCTAGTGCGGCGGATTAATTTTTTAAATATCTTTATCATCTATGATATTGTTAACGGCCCAGTTTATAAAAATCCACAACGTAATAAATATTACAATCTATATTGTTACTAAACTACTCTCGCAGTGAGCGGCAGCGTGGCTGTAGCGGAGGCAGTGGTGCCGTCGTTGCTGCGCACTCGCTACAGGCGGGAGGCGCGGGCGCCCGACGACGAGGAGGAGATGTGGTTCAACGACGAGGACGAGCTCGACGACGACGCGCCGCTCGACGCCGCGCAGCCGCACCCGCACGCGCATCCGCACCCGCATCCGCACCCGCACTCGCATCCGCACCACGGGCTCGACGCTATCGGTAAGTAGTCGATGCTACTAGTTGATACTCGTGCATGTATAGTACCTACATGTTGTAGTTAAAATACAGACGCGTGACGCGTGGGCATTGATTTTGTTGATAAAGATTTTTTTAAGGCGAGACCATCACATGAATGGTAAGTGGTCATCGTCGCCGATTGACATCAGTGACATTAAAAACATCAACGACGCGTTGTCGACCGGAAACTAAGCAGAGGACCCACATTATTACCGGTTCTCCGACACTGCGATGGAAAGGGGTATGAAAAAATTCCACGGTCGTTTTTAGTAGGAGGGTGGTAACTAGCCACATGGAGAAAATAACCTACACCACACACTCGACAACAGTTTTAAGTCATTTTTATAAGATTTCAATAAATTTTATTTAATTAATTTACTTTAAAAAAAAAACACTCAATCCGCACTATTATTCTGTGTTGTGGGTGGTGCGGATCAACACAATTGACACATCATAAACAATCAGATCTGAGTACATACATACATACATTTATCAGTCACACTGATGCCCGGGGCGCGAATAGAACTTTAGTTCAGAGGGTCATTACCAAGCTAGGTACAAAGTTGCTGATAATAATTACATTTTCCTCGATGATTAAGTGTATTAAGGAGTACTGATTACAGATAGTATTTTGCTCAATATTATGCATTGAATTTTATAGCTCGTAATTACGCTCAGGCTGGTCTCCTAGGGTGTCCTCTAACGATGTAAGAAGTAAAGCGTATAATATAAAGTCCACTACGCTGACCGACTGTCGATTGGCAGACTTCACACACCTTCATAATATTATGAACAGTTATGTATGCAGCTGTCCTCGTGATGTATACCGTCACTTTAAATAATACTATGTATACATTCAACAATACATCTTGTATAATACACATAAATCTTTGAATAATTTAAGTTGCTTGCGGAATTTGAATCCGGCCGCCTCGTGCGGGCTTCCGTCCTTCAAACTCGTTGGTTTGTTTGCTGTTTGAATTAATTGAATTTTATTATGTTGTATTTATAGCAACACGTGAAAAGAAAACTTTGTACCCCCTGTTCTCCTTTGTCAACAGCTTTTTTTTTATTTTGTAACCGTTGACGCACTTTAGTGTTATCAATAATAATTTTTTTTTGCCAATGGAACATTATTTCATGATAATGGTCTGTATTTCGACCACGGGGCATTGATTATTAGTATGTAATAAATGTTTGTACGTTCAGGTAAAATAGTCGAGAAGAAGGTGTGCGCCAACACGGAGACGGTGAACGGGCCGAGTCGCGTGCTGCTCACGACAGCGGCGACGAAGCCCGCGCACACCGACGTTCAGGTATCCACGCCCAGATTACTCAATAAGGTAAACTTTTAGTTCCCTCACGCATTCACACTACTGTCGCTTCGCTGGGGAGCTCTTGTATATTTGTTGCCCAGATCTGTATATTGTAATTGCGCTGGATAGATATGTATGTATATATATATATATATATATATATATATATATCTATATATCTATATATATGTGACATACATATACATTTATATTACATATATGCACGTAGTTACTCGGTGTCGAGCGTTCATACCCATTTTAGGCTGCGGTGCGTGCATATCTAGGATTCCTTAGTATCATTGTATATTTTGTTTTCCTGGCTTAGTTTATAAGTACGTAGTTTGATTTAGAATAAATTGTTGTTAGATTAAAAAACGGTCGCTTTGAATTGTGATTCTTTTTTAAGCATCTCCTGCCGTTGATTCTAATAATTATGTGTTAGTTATATATATTATGGTTTATAATACAAATAAATACACATACTCGATAATTGCTGCTGTCCTGTGCTGTACTCGTCTTCGGTCTCCAAATTTTATTATGTGAATATTGTTCGTTTTCATATTGGAAGGATATTAGATATTCTTCATAAGAAGGTTCGAGCGTTTTGGTTTAACTTTTGGGTCTCATAGGTTTAAAACCTGCCAGGGATTCGACTGTATTAAGACATCATTACGTCGTTGTGTATACAATAACGTGTACATGGACATCCCTTTGGTTTGAGAACAATAGAAAAATGTCGGTAAACGGCGACACCTTATCCTTTTGAGTTTGAGACTGTGTGCGTTGTGGCGTTGTCATGTCGCTAGATATTATGCATATATTTGTTTCTGTGCCTGGTCGGTTCTACATTTTTGCTTTCCTTAGTTAATTTGCGCTATTTTCGCATATATCTTATTATAATAGTCAGAGAGTTGAACGAGAACGAGAGACGTTGAAGTAGATTGACAGGGAGAATATATAAAAAGTTTCTCAAATATCCTACGTGGTGGCGCACGCATGTCTAACATATGTATATCGGTAGAGATACAGCCGATCTGGTGTAATCATATTGTACTCGTATAGATCATAATTTTTTTTTAATTATATTAATTTTTATATGCAGCCGTGCAATGCTTTTGGGTTAAAACAGTGATTTTTGCGTCATGTTGGAGTAAGATTACATGAAAAAATTGTTGCTTCGTATTTTTACGTAAATTACGCGAACTAAAATATTATTACGAGCAATCCTCCTTTAGAAAAGGTACTAGCATGTCTTAGTAGTGTTTTAAGGATACTAACGTGGGTAATGCGGTTTATTTTGTTACTTGTGGTTGTGGAAGTAGTGAACAGGCTAGGAACTGATAAAGTGTTACTTGACCACTGCAACCATAAATATTTGTTCCTAGGACCAAACAAACTATAGTATTGTTTTGACGTTCATATATTGCTACTTCGGTGGATTGAGGTAGGAAACTATATTTAAGAACTCATTCAAACTGAAATAAGGAAGCTACTTTGAGCTTTCTGTTTCAAGCTAGTATTAGGCAGTTGGACATCATTAGATATAACGTGATTATATAAATCTATCGTTTAGTGTGAAAATTGCATTGAATTAAAAAATTATATCCAACCACACTAACCAAACCAAAGTATTCAAACTAAGTATTACAGTTAGCGAACATATTTTAAATGTTAAATTATTATTATTATTAATCCTTTATATTAGTACAGTGAATATCTTCTCTATATAATTGTGATGAATGTAGAAAATACAATACTCTGTATCTATCTACATGATAGTGCATGATTGTTTCAACTCCGGCACTAAAGCACGAGCATAATGTGTTCATATTATTATTTAATCGTTATCAAATTAATTTGTTATATTGTTCTATTAAAACCGGATATAAATTGTACTGCTTTTGCATTTATAAGATTGGTTGGTTTCTGAAAAAGATAAAATCTAGAATCTGTAATTGTTTGAAAACATGAAATTGACGTCAGACTGAGATTTAAATTTCTGCAGCTGTACTGGCTGACATTTTTTTACGCATGGTCCGCCGATTTTCCAATATTTTATATTGAAAAACATTTTTCGGGTGAAATACTTACGTATGTCAATAGCACCATCTAATGGTGATTTTCAACAAAGTGAATAGTATTTAAATCTTGTATCGGTCAAACATTTATAAATGTATACACTATGTATATTGATTGCAGCATACATTTCATGCCGTTAATGTACAATGTCTGGCACTAGACAGAATTTTCTATATTATTATGAAATCAGTAAATCAACATCATCGCGAACATTATATATGTAGACTATAACATGTATACACGATTTTTGTATTATTTTGTCCCAAATATACGAACATGTTCACGACAAGAGACTGTTATGTAATTAGAAGTTAATGATGGGATTATTTCGCTATTCAACTATTCAACTTTTGCGTCTGCTGGAGGAGGTTCCTTACAGGAATCTAATTTAATAACTTTTGTTATTACGTTTTCCATGTACAAAATAAATAAACATATTTTTTTTGATTAAGATTGCTTTATACAAATTGAAAAACTAAACGGAAAAGAATATCAAAGTAAAACTGCTTTCACACTCGAATCTCTACACTAAAATTCCCTAAATTATGAATGTCGTGTAAAGTCAGTTCAGAAATGACGAATAGAAAAATACAGAACACAAAAATTTATTTGTCACACACATATCTATCCTGATCGGGCCTAGATCCTATCACAGAGCAACAGTTATTACGTTAATTCGAATCTATTCGTCTCAAACATCAACACGACGACAACCTAAACACTAAGAATAAACGAATATAGACGAAAGCTATTATGAACTAATTATATATATTATACATTTATACCTCAACGCGAAACAGGTTCTTAGTCTTATATCTTTCCCAGGGACTAGTTGATTACGACGGTGATTCAGATGAAGAGGAAGAGGGGTCTCCTGGCGGGACGGCCGCGGGCGACGAGCGCGACGCTAAGAGACCACGGCTTGCGTAGTTCCACGGACACTTTCAAGGAATATACAGAGCTCGTCTCGCAACGCCTGTGCTACGAATGCAGTAAGGATACATTACATTATGGGGACGGTGACAGATTAACGTTTTGCACTAAAAAAATAGACATCCCATAAAAATAATACAAATGGAACAAAGATACAAGGGGATTTACAATAAGACGGATTGTGTATTTGTATCGAAACCAGGGTCGGCAAACTCATACAAATAAAGAGTAATCTTTAGATATAATCTTACTTTTACAAAAAAGTTCCAATAATAAATAATAATATTTAATGTTAACATCAATGTCTATCACGTAATATAATGTATTTTAATTTGAAGTACAAACTTCAAATTGTATAAGTGATAGCCTGAAATGTTATTTTTTTTATATGAATAGCATGTCACACCACACTACAGATACACCCTCGTTGGCGGCAACGCATGAAATGAACCAGTTATAAACGAGTTCCCGGTTTGTAACTAACTGGCTGTCCCACACTGCAACCGTCTCGATTAAAAACATATCACGGTTGGTTATAAACGAACGCGCTGGAATGGCTCCGTAACAATTCTACTTGTGTCTTTGTTCCTAGAAAACTCGATTAAAGGAATGTTGCATCATCATTTCATTATTTTCGGTTTCGTATACAATTAGGTCGGTGACCAAATAATGACGTCATTGCGAGCGTTTCGTCGTATATGATGTATGAAGCGTGTTGATATTTCAAAAAAGTATATATTTCCACGGTGTGATATGCTTCGACCACCACGACACAGTGCTATTCTAACTTATTTCGTGCTGAGGCATCGTAGATTAGATTTTTTTTTATGTATTCGTGGGCAGGATTCTTAATGGTGCTCCTACATGGCTTTTGTGTGATTAGTAATTACGTACCGTTATGGGCTCGCTTCGCTGGGCATAAGTTAATTCGTAGTAAAATTATGAATAATCCGTCTCGACAAAATATACATATAAATTGAATGAATGTAGTGAAACGGTTAGAAGCTACCCGGTCACGGACAGTCGCACCAATGCTTTATAAATATAAATCTTAGATATATATTGGTCATAATTTAAATGTTTATAAAAATTGTTACCATGTTGAATAATAATATTTTACAAGAAATGTCATGTCACATGTATATGTTTAACTTTTGTTAAATAATATTTGCCAGTATATATAAAATAATGTGTAAATCGATATGTTGGCGTAAATGACATTTTAAAATTTGCAACTTAATGTAATAAAGAATGGTAATCCTATGTTAAGTTGTTTACCTCTGACAGTGTCAAATAAATACACGTGGGAGCACCCTTAAGGCTTTTCGTACAGTTATAATGTAAAAACACAAAAAACGAACGATTCGTCATAGAGGACAATAATTGCTTTACGTTATATTGTCAATTGTGTGTTGTACAGAGTTGGGGGTGACCTTTAAACCGAGTCAACCTCGAACGGCGAACTAGCATTGTCCTCTGTTACGAAGGCGCGTAGATTAAATCGATATTGCACAGTGACTATTTAACTACGCATTTGTTATTATATATATGAGATGGAATAATTATTTTGAAATCGAATTAATACCAATCGAGGGTTTTCTGTTTGTAAACGCTACAGCGACATTAGCGATGTTACTTATAGTATCAGCTGTTAACAGTTATACTACGTATCTCAAATACAGATGCTAATGTGACGTCATTATCAAGGTAAAACACCACTCGTGACGCAACGAACGCTGAGTGACAACTAAATGTTTTGTGAACAGTAGGGAAAATTAATATTATTTACGAACTGCCCTTCACTGAGATATTGATATAAACTTAGCTGCACTACTCCTCTGTGTCGTTCGAACTGGACGCTCTTGTGTATTCCATATTGTGCATTCGGCTGGTTCGTTCGACACATACGGAGTGTGTACTGGGATTGTCATGTAGTCACAAGCTGCCGTGTACTAGCCGGGTTATGTCCATATGTATGTAAATAAAGAGCGACTCTCGATTTCATATTCGATGTTAGTTAAGGCCTGAAGGTCGTTCATGTGTAGTGTAATTTACATCGGATCGCGTATCAGAATCTAGAACAAAGTGACGGTTTATGAAATGTATAATGTGAGATAATTGTAACGGTGTTCGATGATTACAATCAATCACAAAAAAAGTACAAAGAAAATATATGAGCGGGATATAAATGTTTTATCGAATAATGTAACTAGATGAAACACCTTGGACGCGCAATGGAAAATGTATAACAGGTATTTATGGAGATCGGTCGTGTTAATGTTATACGTTAAGTCTGGTTTATCGAAATCAAGTTTGATGATGTGTTTCGTGAATTTTCAAACCGAAATCTATAGATCGTGGACACTGTGTGTGTATAGATCGTAAAACTGTTGCTGCAGGATCGATAGTTCTAATTGCGATCGATAGACGACACTACGATCGATCGACCGAGACGATCTATAAATCCTGAATATTCAGGAAACACAGTGATGCGATTTCAATAACTCTCGACTTATTGTAGTCATAATGTGTACAACAGATATCTAATAAGATTTTTTGTAAAACCACGTGACCAATGTTTCTTTAGGTGTCTTGTAAATTTGCTGTGAAATTGTCGCGTAGTGGAGTGTTGTACTTCCCAGTTTGTTTGATCACAAGTAGATTTATTCTCGTGTATTGCTTCAAGTCACATATTTATAAATTCTATATTTCTATGCTATTGTTTATTTATTTGTCCAGAATGTGTGGATCACTCGGTAGTGTCATTTTATTGGGCTACTCAGAGATGTTACTGTCAATCGTATGACAGTGCGATTATCCTGATTTAATTTGCTAGTTCTGGATGGTAAAGCGCACTAATTTGATCTATTCAGTTATAATGATATCTTCAATTGTATAGTTTGTATGTTACCATACATGATTACGCTTAAAAAATAATTTCATTTATGTTAATTTTCATTTTTTCTAGCAATTATTATTTACTATATGACAAAGGAAAGTTTGGGAATAAATATATTCAAATTTCTCATTTTTTGTTGAGTAAGTTTTAATAGAAAATTAAAATTACAATATGAAAAAAATTCAGTGAAAATATTTGAAGATTTATAAACACGTAGTAACATCTCTCAGAAGCTTAATTTGTTATTCCATAGTTCCTTTTATATTCACATAGTGGTTGCATATTAATTTGGATCCCAAATAAAAGAAAAATATTAAATGCTTATTATTTAATTATATTGTAATATGATCGTGCATGTACTTTCCTTTAATGTTATACATTTGGGACCCGAATTATTATGTCAAACAAGTCCAGCTTGATTTATCAAATAATTTGTTGCTCGATTGATCATTTCATAACATTTCGAGCAATGGTCGGGTACGCTAGAGAGATAAACTAGGTTTCTGTTGAATTTATATATTTTTTATTTCTGGCTTATAATTTTATGTGAAGCTAATTTTATACTGGAAAAGTAATGTGTATGTGATAAAAGTATTTGATTAAGAACCATTTTATTTTAATACATTATTAATTTTCTCCAATACTCGTCAGCTTTTTTGGTAACGCAAAATAAATACGTGATAAGGTTGATCTTATCGTATAGAAAACATATTTACAAGTTGTTCAATGTAAAACGATGACGTATTGAATTATAAATAAGTACACATAGCCATAATTTTATCGTTGGGAAACATATTTTCAATATTATCTTCACTATTAAAATTTACTTATTAACACATTTAACAATTGTTCATATTTAATGAAAGATATTTGCGTGAAATACATTAAAATCAAAAGTATATAACACATACAAAACTAATAACTCATATTCGGAATGAAAATATTACTAATGAATTTTTAATAAACATTTTGAAAGCTACTCGTTCACTGTGTATATATAGAAATAACTGGACTGATCATATCTTGTCATTTATTTTAATGCAAGAACGGCCTTTGACGTCATCATATAAATACTTGTCAAATGGCTCCAAACCACAAAGAGCTTTCGAGTATTATAACTGCTAGTGATATCATTCTTAATTTTCTGTATATAATATAATTAGTAGCGTGCATGTACCGGAGGTGAACTATCGTAAGTCAATTTTAGTTAATATAACGTTTTAAGTCTCAGTTTGAATGTTATTCGGGAATTTCATTTGAACATCATTTATGAATTTCATTTACACAATTATGCACAATTGTAAGTAATATTATATCTTATATTCAATATAATACCACAAAGTGAAGATTGAAAACAGACTTACATTTCATTTTAATGACAAAGGGCACTCACAGTTTTTGTATCTCATTATTTCGACTCAATTATATGTATAATTGTAATTATATATTGTAATAATTGTCACGACCCGCCTTCCTATAACATCTGTGTGATTGGGTCCAATTATCTATGTATGATAGGAACATCATAAGTATCTTTTACCTTTCAAAGTCATAATTTTCTCGATGATATAAGCTTTTAAAATCATGCGACTTAGGATAGTATGCCGCCGGCATACAAATAAATATATAAAATATTGTTGACATAATAAAATATATGTATCACGGTTGAAACAGCTCGCAATATTCGGTGAAATATTGAAAAGTGGTCCAAACTTAACATACACTGTAAGTACTTATAATGTATGGATAAATTTATTTGCATTTAGCTTAGGCCTTACGTAGTAGGGTTGAGCTTCTTTTATTCATTTTCCGGATGACATCATCGTCGGTTGCTCGGTAGGGAGGCTGTGGCTGGTTATTGTGGGAGATGGGTGTAATCGTCGGTTGACAGACAATCGCTTAGTGCCAGTTTCTGGCTTTGACCGCGGCTAACCGGAGTTGTGACAATTTTTTCATTTAGCGTGAGTTTCTGGATTCGACACTTGACTAGTTGACTGAGGGTTGTGACAAACAATTGTTTGTTAAGTGCCAGTTTGGCATCGTCTCTGACTGGCCAGAGGTGTGATAATTGTTTGTTTAATGCTAGTTCGGCATCGGCCCTGGTCCACTGGAGTTATAACAATTGTTTGTTTAGCGCGAGTTTCTGGCTTTGACTCGGGCTGTCCAGGGTTGGGTTGTGACAAACAATTGTTTGTTTTACATATTTTTTCACCGCTTGTATCTGTGGTGGTGAGTGGTGCGAGTTCTTATCTTGTATTTTACATATGCGATTTTATTCAATACGCTACTCACCGAGTAGCCGGCAACCGGAATGTCTATAGATCTACATTTGCATATTTAATGTGTGTTTCTACTTTATATAGCTTCCCAACCGACCTTATAACACAATCCCCCATAAACAATAAAAGTATTAGTAAAAAAAAATTGTTGTAGTCTAAAAAGTGAATAGACGAATTTTGTACTTTGATACGAATATAATTATTTTAAGAAATACAGTAATGCGTTTTTAAAGTGTGAATTTGTATAATAAATTAGTGTAAAAAAATTGATGTCCGATACAGTAAGTTGGTTTGGTAGTTAGGGATTCCGTTCGGTAGGCAGGCCAAGTTAACTTGGAGTTTACGAACTAATTAATAAGGTACATGTTAAAAAAAATTAACACCTCTCTATTTATAGTATTGTTTCGTGCACATCCGCATCTCGGTAAAGTAACGCTATGTGGAATATATTTCGAGAATGTTAAGGGAAATAAAGTGTGCTAGATGGAGTTATGTGGAGGTTTGACTTGTGTGACATGATTGGTAACCTTAAAAACATTTACAGTACAATTAATTCATTACATTCACTGGTGTGAAATAGCATAAACTAGTCGTGCTACTCTCTAATCTAATAGTTCGAATTGTGTACGTGAATCGAGTGGAACTAAGATAAAACCCGATTTAATGTCTCCATACAAGTTTTGTTGGTATTACAGCTGTAAATAATTTAGTTGCATTACGTATATTTTATATATACAAAAGTACATTTTCCAAAATTTTGTCCAATTATTTTTATCGGAATGACCGCAAGAATCTTCAATATTCATTGACGCACAATAAGTTTAAATACAATTTGGCATATTTCACAGTGTTTCCTTCCACACAAGTCCTTTACCTGTTATATAGTGAACGTTCCTTGCGATTCGAATGGAACGTTGCGTTTTGAAGTTAAATGCAGTTTTCAGTCAATTGAAATTGAATGAAAGGATGAAGAGTTAATATGATAATTCTAACATTTTTATTTTAGTGAATTATTATTATTCTGTTACTACGTCCTTTAGTTTAACGAAACGTCATCGTTGTATGTTGTATATGTATAAGAAACAAATTTTATTGTGATTTATTTATAGACGTGAACGCGTCCACAAAACTTTCAGTGCCGGCATCTGTATATCTCAAATTTTCCAAAGAGAGCGTAGATAGTGAATGCGCCGTGCATAATTATGTTCTTATGACGTTCATAATACAGCGGGTATTTATTATATCGAATACGTGATATGTTTGTGATTTTTATTTGGCAACTTCATTTGAACACTTAACGCCTAACCGACGAATCTAATTTTTTAAACCCGTATCTGCCCTAGGAATACATATCAATTTTAAATATTTGACAAAATAAAACTATTGATCTCTTACTATATATGTAAACTTTAAAAGAATGCTACCATTTTTTCACGATGGTCACACGTGATTGTTTGAATGGGGAGTCAGCCTTTAGGTTTTGCAAAAATTATTTCTTGTTTTATTGAACGAATAATGGGGCTGCTTCGCAATAAAATATTTTGGTACAAAACTTGTATTTTTTCAGCTAATTAGAATCACAGATTTATGTCACAATGATAATGTCTCCCTGTTCAAATTAAAGTTAAATTATTTTGAGTTGTACACTAGTTTTCTGCAGGTGTTCTAAAAGTGAAAGTATGCACAGTACATGCGAGACGAAATTAAATTATTACATACGTGGAATGCATTTGTGAGATAATTGTAAATATATGTTTTATGTAATAACTTTATTTTGAAATCTGCAAACATCCACGTACGTACATAATAGTATATAGCTGTCAATTAGATTACACGTTTCTTATATTCCTTGAAATAATCTTCCCTTTAAAATACGATGTTCTAGATGGAAGTAGACTGTAATGATGACTATTTTTTATCTGTCTAGGTGGATGCCCATCAAACTAATTTATACACAGATTAAAATTAAAATAGATTTACCTATTGGCAAGTTGTGTAAAATAAATAAGCTTATTATAATGCTATTATTATGTCACTAGTTAAGTAAGCAATATAAAATAAGGTAATATGATACAATTGTTTTTGATTTATTTCCATGCTCCCTGTACGTGGTAAGGTTTTTTGGTCGCTTTTAAGCGCCATTTACCTTTTAGAAAACAGTTTGTTGTTTCTGACTGTTTGTCAAGATTATAGAGTGACAGAAAATCTGTCCCATTAATAAGTGTATTATTAGTATGCAAGGGATTTTTAAAAGCGGACGCTCCAGTTGAAGTATTTTATAGCTATTTACTAAATATTGAGTTTTTACAGGTTGATACTGTGTAGCGATAGTTTTGTCATTTGCTAGATTATTACAAAGTAGTAAGAAAAGTAATTTTCATTAATAACATTTAATTTCATAAATATCAACATTATTAATTTCATAAATAAATAATATATCGCACCTTTAGAATGAAAGTGACTTAACTCAAAATTCCTGAAATTCCAGATTTTACTATAAATTTACTTAAAAAAGCCTACTCTAAAACCCCATGGTGAAAAAGAGCCCGAATTATGAGTGAGAAAGGGAAAAAGGGAAAACCTCATACATCAGTCTTCTTAAATTTACTCAAGACATTTTTGAAAACTTTCTCCGTCATTTCCCATAAATTGCAATTTTTGAGTTAAGTCCCTTTCATTCTAAGGGTGCGATATAAAGGTTAAAAGTTAAGCTATCGCTTTTTCATAATCCCTTCGTCATAAATTATTGACCAGTTTCGACGACCTCAGTTCTCAGCTTGGAAGCTAGCGCTCGACGCAGTTGCATGGCGTCTGAAGGTGGGGACGGAGCGGACCCTTTGAGGGCTGCGTGTGCGACGCGCGCCGAGCGGGGCCTCGCGACCTTACGATAAGAGTTTTCACCGTCTGAGGACAAATTAAATCGCGGTGTCTTAGATTTTCTAGTCTATTATATCTAGAACTGCATCAGTACTGATATAGAGCTTCATGCGTTGGTCATTTTGGGAACAATTTTTCCAGCCGACCTCGGACGACTGCTACAGTTTTCAAACACTGCTAGCGCATTTTCCAGCAATTAAAAGTCTTGACTTTTTATTTTACGGAATATAAGAAAGACATGGTAAATAAATCATGACCATCAGAAGTGTACGAAAGAGACCCTATCACGTTCCAAATCCACTTATCTCTCTGTTATACACGATTTCCCTTTTACACAGTTAAAAAAATTAACGAATTTAAAAAAAAACTTATAAAAAATTATATATGATTGCATATTCGCGTTTACGTATCGTTAAAAACATTTTTGGGTCTCATTCATGTGGCAACACTGATGGCGATAAGGGAGGACTCCCCTGTTGTAAAATACAATATACTTTTAGGGAAATATATAGATACATACGCAAATACAAAGTAGTTCATGTGAAAGTAAACGAAAAAAATCATCAGCGTGAAGCTTAAGTTGAAAGAAAATTGGGAAATCATTTTCTACATAATGACACAAATTTTGAATAAGCTCTTCATTTCCAGCGAGATATTAATAGAATTGAATTGAGCACATATTAGGAGTTTATTTCGTTTACACGGTTTTACATAGCAAATACGGAGATTTTATTTTATACGGTTTTGTCTTGATCTTGAGTGAAAATAGAGGAATAAGTTGTAGTCGTCTTCGTCGAGATTAAACTAATAATAATAATCCTCGTCCGTTGTTCAGAACAATGCACCACAAGCAGGAGAGGTTAACTATGACTCAAAGAAAGGTGAAGTTAGTTGTATAGTAGAAGGTTGTATATACAAAGAAGGGTATCCCACTTATATCTCATAAGCTCGATATTTAAAGTAACTTAAGGATCGACCACTTTGCAGCTACTCGCCTCCAGATGCCTCTTCGTTTTCAACAGCATCGAGTTTCTTTTCCCTCACTTGTTTCTTCAGTGCCAGGAGTTTATCCCGCTGCTGTTTCAGGTATTCTTGACGAGCCTTTACCTCCTCTTCACTAACCTGTTTTACAAAAGTAAAATTTTAGCTAGTTTCATGTCAATAATATGTGTTGGATTTTGAGATGTGGCAACTCTAGCCAGGTCGATAACGATTGATGAATATGTAAAGTTCTAAATGATTTCGGCAATTTTTTATATATTTTTCCTGAAATGTTTTAAAATTTTAAGTATATTTTCAAATTTAACTTTCTTGCTAAATATCATGTTGATTATAGGCGTAGGCTTAACTTAGGTCATAGGGGTAGAATTATACTTGTTACTTAAAATGACAAGCAAGTTCCACACATTTAGACGATAGGTTGATACATATGTGGTCCAAATTATAAAAATGGTGGTAAAATCAAACTTAGTAACGTGTACCCATGGACTAGGAAACAATGAATGCGTGTTTATCGAAAGTGAAACTCCGTTAATATGTCGATTAATTCGTTTATTATACATTACTTATGCACGCACTCATACATCACAGTGTGGGGACATACCGCCATGCGTAGAGCTAGTGTTTGAAAATATACTATTTAGATTAAGTGGAAAAGAAAATGTATCTTATGTTGTGAAATAATATGAAAAATATTTACAACAAGAAGAAAATGTCAATGTACTCGTGTTTCTCAGGTGTGAAAGTAATATATCTGGTATTTCTTATGTTGAGAATTAACCGCTGTTGATTGTGCTTCACTTTCAAGATAAGTGGCGCTGAGGCCTTATTTCTATTTTTAGCTTGTACCTCGATTTTCTGTACAACAGGTTTCGGTTGTAAGTCCTCTTGGAGTTCTAAAGCTGTTGGTTTAAATTTCTCTTTCTCCTTGATTTCGAATGTATGCAGTTTTGAAAGAAGCGTATGCTTTTCTGCCACCATCTCTTCAGGTTGGACACTAATTGTCTTGTCACGATCTTCAAAGTCGTCTAACTGCAATCTAAAATTAATGGGACTTTATCCTGCATCGAGTCTGACCTAATCTTCCCTGCTAAACAACGGACGATAAAATTGTTAGGTCCTTTCTGTTGGAGATGGATAGTCTATGTACCACACGGTTCAATCCTGACGGAACTCTTTCATGCTGGTAATGTTTATTACTCGCCTGGCTAGCCTGGCGATCTATCACTTTATAGAAGCGTAGTAAGAGTGCTTCATCGCTTCTTTTGTGGCTGGCAAAACATCGGTGGTGCCTTTGGAAACAGATGCTCTCGGCAATTACCACCCATCAGCGTGTTCCACGTCTGGTAATTAATGAGCGATTGACAAAAATGTCATAAAGTTATAACTTACTTTTTTATTTCAGTCATTACATCATCATTGTCTGGCCATTCGAAGCTCTCGTCACTTTTTGACGTGTCTAAGTTTTCTTGGTCTATTGAAAATAAACTGGGCATAGCACCGTATCGTTGTTCAATTAGTTCTAAAGCCTGTAATAAAGTATACATATATTGATTTAAAACTTCAAAACATGTACAAAAGGTTGTACTCAAGGATAGTTTCGGTTGCATTGTTAAATGCTTCTGTGGACCATGCAAAAATGTATTGGTTGACGTCGACAACAAAATATGTGCATGAGAAATATAATAATTAGGTACATGAATGACGATTGAATTTCTGTAGCTAGATTGAGCAGGACCCATTGTCACATTTTTCATTTTAATTGGTAGACATATTATATGCCGGATATTATATTTGTTTCTCGGTTCACTGTTCTTTGTAATGTCTCGTTTTTTATGTTCATGCGACACTGGATATCCTAATGACTGCTTTTGTTTAGGTCATTGAAACATTTATAAAATACAGTAAGTAATAATTTTAATGAACTACATACCGACTTGTCATTTTAAAATATTTGAGAAGTTTTAATAATGATGATTTGTTTATGATATTCCTATATCTCTAAAGAGAACATTGAAAGGTTACCTGCAACTGAAGCTCCACATTTTTATGCGTCATCATCTTGACAAACATCTCGTAGTCATTTGCCGCCCAAATTTGTTCGAACAGTCGTTTATGGAAGTAAGAAGGTAGGCCGGCCAAGTCTCCGGCTGACAATCGACAAGCGGCTTCAAACTGTTCTGCTGTTATACCAATGTCTTCCATGAAGGATCCAAGCATAACGTCAACCTGAGATGTTAAAAAGAAGTGATAGGTAAACAATGTTGTTTTTTTTAAGTCAGTAACATCCAGAGTATTTTTTGGATATATGACCTCTCAATTCTCTTGATAGATAACTGGACACAAGTACCTCTACTTTCCATTTTGATATAATTAACATTTTGATTTGCAATATTGCTAACAGTTTTCTTAATCCAGATTACAAAGAATGCATAATTAATCAAGATTATTACAGAGGTTATTACCAGATTCCGGTACTCCACATGGATCTTTTTATACTCGGGTTTGTCCTGAATTTCTCCATCATCACTAGGTTCAAAAGCTGGAAATATTTTTAAATATCATAGGTATAATACACAAATTTTTACAATACCAATTGGTTTTGGAATTTTTATCTTTCTGTCCAACACAGCTGCAAACCACTGAACATAATAATCAGATGATACTGGGGATATTTGTAACTTACGTTATGGGTCATAATACGCCTTTTTTATCTCGGGAAAGGCCCTGCGGTAAATGTAGTTTCCTAATAAATATTTCCTATTAAATTTTGTATTTGTGCAGACTACCTGTTTTTCTTCACCTATTGGTATAAATGGATCATTATGTTTTTTACTGAAGTAGGAAAATCAATCCTTAAAACAAAGTTTAACTTAGTTTAACTTAATGAGTAATGAATTGTACCGAAAAATGAGTAACGAACGTGTCGGGTGCGGACGCTGTTTTTAAAGGTAAGGCGTAGATTTTTTGTCAACACATTTCTAGATCTGTAATTTTTATGAAAACAAATCATGGGAAAGCACTTTTCGGGGAAGGTCCTCAGCAGTAGTAAAGTACTATAATCCTCTATCCTCTTTTCCTGCTGGAGTACTTTGCTACCCGACAGACGAGACTAGACAAATATTCTCTCCGATTCGAAAGCCCTGGATACTGTATCCATTTTAATCTGGACAGACCTCTTGTTAGAATTAACGGTGTATTGGTATTTTCTATCATAAATCGAGCTTATTCCTGCCATCGACGATAAATGTAATGCTCGTGTTGCAGTACCAAAGTCGTAATGAACGGTCAATCGCTTTATCCATTGCTGATAAACTTGTATCGTCTGCGGTAACCACTTACCATCAGGTGGCTCGTTTACTCATTTGTCGGCTATCACATAAAAAAGTTATTTAATAGGGAGTATAAGTCGACGGGGCTAAGTCTCGATTGTCCAGCTATACGCACGAATTCGTATAGTTTTTATGGGATCACATTATCAGTACGTTTACACAGATTCTTACTGAGAACAACAGTTAGATAATTAAATATTATGATACACACACACTGCATTATTAAATAACACAAGGAAAGTCATAAATTGTCGTCACTTGATCATTATTGACCTCTTCGTAATTGAACTTTGAACTTTACGCTACTCACGCAAAGACTTCTCTTCTATAAAAGTCTGTATGGGGACGTTCCAAATGGGGCCATGTAGAAACCCCACGAGCGAGTCAAATACCCAAGCATTGGTGTCGAATTCTTCCATTTAGAACTTCCAGCACTTCTTAACACAAGTCCTATAATAACTATATTGAAAACAAATAACTAAGTAATTATGAGTCGTTACAGTAATACCCTGACAAAGTGAATTTATATATACTCTTCGTTGCTATGGTTACAGTTTACCCAACATAATTTTTAATTTTTAGAACTTCATGTTTAAACTGTTGGGTACTATACATAACTCAATCAATATCTTTGCGGCTGTGATATACTGTTATAATGCAGTATTTTAAATTTAGCTACACTGGTCATATACAAAATAACTATATAAGTATTTACACTAATGATGCACCGATGTATATATTGTGGACTAAGTTCTGAGCCTCTTTCGTTACCATGAGAGACCACGCTCTGAACTGTGTCAGTACATAATAAGTTTGAATATTATGGTTCAGCAGATTATGCCCAGAGTTAGGTATCGAAATCATTAAATTATACTGTTGTCTATTTATTCTATTCGTGGTGAAATAATAAGTGAATCTTCTCTATGTGAACATTAAATAGTAAGCAGTATAAGGTGGCTTGTCCCGTACCATCTTATATTAAGTAGGTACCATCATTAGTCTATTTCTTTGCTAATAATAAAATTTTAACAATGTCGAATTTGTACTTGCTATTTCATTCATTCGTTACAACCCATAATTTTCGCAGCGGTGAGATTCAGGACTTTTCACACAGTGAAAGGGGTTAAGGCCATAATCTGCCACATTGGAATTTGCCTACATACTTTAGAATATTATAGATAATTTTTAGGGGTGCAGGTTTCCGCATAATGTTTTCCTTCATGAAAACAATTAATTTGTAATACGCACATAATTTGAAATTAAACACATTTTACGGTGGGCATTGTTATCGAAATAGAGGGCAAATTTTTTTTTTTCGTTTTTGTCCGTTTGTTTTTTTTATGCAAACGAGTAGACGGGTCACCTGATGGTAAGTGTTCACCGCCGCCCATGGACACTAGCAACACCAGGGGCGTCACCAATGCGTTGCCGGCCTCGAAGGAAATGATAGACCCGCTTCTTGAAGGATTCCTTGTCATAGCTTGGAAGAAACACCGATGCAGGAAGTTCGTTCCATAGTTTACACGTGCGTGGTAGAAAACTACGTGAGAACCGAACTGTGGACGAATGCCAGGTATCCGGGTGGTGTTGATGGAACGTGGTACTCCGTGATGTGCGGTGACGAAAATTAACCGCAAGGATTAAACCAAACAGTTCCTCAGAACATTCCCCATTATACACACAGAGAACTGTTTGTTGAGCTGAGAGTATGTTACGTATTACACTAAAATCACTGAACAAATTTGGATGACCCTTAATTTAACATTTTAGTAGCTTATATTATATTAGTTATAATCTATATTTTTTATCGCGGGATAAGACAAAATTTTGATTGCCTGGCAGCAACTGTTTTATATATATTAGAATAATATGATTTCTAATTTACACAACTAGAAAAACCCATTATTATAACAATGCGGATCGTATTCCTACACGTAAGGCATAGTTCGGAAGTGAAGCGAAGAAGGGTTGTTAATTATTGCTAACACCGACACCTCGTGGTATGAACATAGATTTATAACATACACAAGCACAGTATTATAGATTGACTTGTACAAGTGGTATGACAGTGACACTGAAAATATGTCAAGTTCACGTTAGAATCCTGCATTCTACCCTAGATTCTACCAATTTATCAACTTAATTTAACGTCAACTATAAGTGTCAACGTCAAAAATAACGTTACAAGACAAATAGGTTTTTAATCGGAGTTTCTTTCTCACATTAAATATTTTTGCAATCAAAGAACGGTTTTGTTATTATAAAGCGAATACAGTGTTAGTAAATTAAAAATGTCAGGTAACATTACAATAATGGATTATGAGAACGTTAATGGTGTTAACTTATCTTTAAATCTCGAATCCAAACATAGTTCGCCAAAATCTTTGTTAGTAACTGTTTCCTATAAAAGCAATGTAAATAAAAAGACTTGGCCTGTGCAGTCGTTAGTTTTAGCCGTAATATTTAATATATTGGCATTGTGCTATGTCAGAATAAGCATGAGAACTACTTTTATCATTCTGATTGTACTGGCATTTGTTATTTTCTTCTGGGTAACTCACAGTGTGCAATCAGGTATATTAAATTGACATAATTTTGCATATAAAAATGTTGTACTATGTACCTAATACAAGGTTCAAGTGTCCATTTACTATTATAACACATTGGCATTATTTTCTCTCCTGTTTAATATTTTTTCCTGTGAAGTCACATCTGAAGTTGTTTATTTTATCGAGTCTTGCAGCTATTATTAAATCACTTACAACATACTAACCAACACCATTATAGAAAGATAGGATTTTTTTTATATTTATTGTTAATCACAATATAAAAAAATGAATTTGTACATGCCACCGCAGGTTATATTAGTAAAGGTTTAACAGTAACAAAAATATAACCTTCAATCACATTTCAATTAAAATTTGATTTTGGTTGATCACCCAGAGCAATATATGTAAAAAAAATCATATTCTAAGTTTAAAGTGTATGAAAAGTATTTAAGTAAACATTAATCTGATTGAGAAACAGTACAGGTTGGTGTTTTGTTGTTTGTAATGTTAATCTAAATAAATTCCAATGTTCTTAATTAGTGGCTTACTTAAAAGTAGTTAACAGAGATGTAGTTCACTTGGTTTTAAGTGGACACTATAATTTATATGTATATAGATTTTATATAAAGTAATTTATTGCTTGACATCAATCTCACCTGATGATAAGTGGTAATGAAGTATAATAAATGTTGAATGCACTAACTCATATTATTATTCACTCTCCTTGAAGATATATATCAGTAACCAGACTCAAACCAATATAGTCCTATTTGAGTGCAACCATATTGCCTTAGAAGGCTGAGGTGGAATCCCTTAATTGAATTCCTTTGCACCAAAACCTATCTATCTATACACTTTGCAAAAAAGATTCTGAGTTTGTAGGAAACTAGAAATGGCTGATTAACATAAAGAGTGAACATTTTATAAAATATGTTGTAATTATCATGTTTTCGATTTCAGAGAGTATTCTAGTGATTCCAACTGTAGGTATACAAATGTCTGTAAAGTATGTGATTGGAAAAGAAGATAGTTTTGTACCCTGGCCCAGTATTGATGATGTTATTATAAATGAAGTTATTAAATTAGTAAGTGTATGCTACTTCTTAATCTTCTTTTTATTGTCTTTTATTGATAATAAAATGTTTGTAGTAAATTAATTAAATTGTTGACCAACTTCCAGAACCGTGTACTGTACTTCCTAACTTTACTAGTCAAGGTAAATCATTCAAATCAGGAGACAGAAAATATTAAGCTGATACCATTGTTTAAGGTAAGATAACTTCTGATATAATAGGTAGATTTGGTACTTACTCCTCTTGTAAAATATTTCTTATGCCCAATATTATTGTGTAAGATTCAAGAGTATTCGATTCAATGACATTCATAAATATTAATCTAACTATTTCAGTCCTCAGACCTAACACCCAACAATAAGACCAACCATGTTACATTGAGCTCATGTCTAGGTATGTGTATATTGGATTTTAGGTCATAAAAGATTTAATGGTTGACACTTTACACTGAAAAAAAATATGTGAATAAATAAAAATATATTTGTAACTAGTAACCCGCCTTGTTTTGGTTCAGAAAATGTACACAAAATGTGTAGGAACAGCACTTCTTATTCCAGTGAATATATAAGTTTCTAATATGCTAAGTATCATTCATATTAAGTGGTTTTAGTGTGGTCAGAGAGACAAACACAAGAATAAAAAAAAGTTTAGTCCACTATATCTATAACAAAGATCAAAGCAACAAAGCAAGGTAGTTTACTAGTTACAAATATATTTTCTCTCTTCTTTACAATGCCAGTGTGACTAATAAAGCTTTCCTTCATTAAAATTGCCAAAGAATATTTAATGTACAGAATTGACCCAATTACAACTTTTATTATTAGTATTTGAAATGATATAAGCCAAGTATGAGGTATATGCAATTATGTAAATGCACACATTGAAATATGAAACTGAATTTAGTAGTAGTATATGGTCAGAGTAACTTTGTTTCATTTACCATTTATATACCTATAATGACTTAACACTGAATTATACTTTTGTTGCTGTTTATTTGTTATTTATTTAACACTGTTCATGTACATTTATCAACAATCACATGTCAGTTAATAACTATTTGAAGAAAAAATTAATGGATATCTTGAATTTTTCAGTAAATTATACTGAAAGCTAAATATATTGGTAATTGTATTTGCTGAAAATTAATTGTAGACAAAAATAATTAATAATAACTTTACTAATGGTTTTTGCAGTATACCAAACCTCGATTATTAATGCTGGAGAGAATATACACAGAATTACAAAACTTATTATCTGAAAGGTTACCGGAGAACTACGAAAAGGCTTCTGGAGATAGAACATGATGTTCAGATTGTGAAGTTAATTTAATCATTGCTATATGAGGTTTTTACGTGTGAAAGGACACTTCTCTATCACGTATTGGAAGTCTTGACAGAAGCATAAACTGCTGTTTTTGTATTGGAGTATATTGTATTTTGTATTGGAATTGGAAACAGTTTTGGAATAAGTGGAATGGGTGCGGGGCTTATTCTTATGATGTTACGGAGCTGGAGGTTCATAGACTCTAGAGAATTAACAAATTGCCATTTAATTAAGTCTTAGGTATAACAAACTACTGTTATTACAAAGAAATTGTTAGCTGCTCAGTGAATTTCCCTGTTGTGTACTGTGATCTGTGGTTTGACAGTTGTAGTCTATGGCATGCTGCTATGATGTGTGGTTATGCGTGCGACATGCCGGCAAGAGTGATCATAATACGATTATCAGAAATTAGTGAGTATATAACATTCCCCAAAAAATAATAATTACTTATATATCCTCGGATACCGTCATGACGCAACCTACATGTTTGCACCAAGATGATGACAGTAACATCGGACCAGTTGGTAACTGCATTAGCGCCACATTTTTAACAATGCGGACAGCGAAAACTGAGGTTCTGACCATCCATGCTGCAGTTGACAGGCTGCAGACATGAAGGCGAGCGCGCCGCCTTTTACATCGTATTGACAAGGAAATCATGGGAGCACGACAGATTGTAATGATTGTGGTGTCTCAGGGATGTCATCCATCTTTGAGCCCAAGCCAACCTCCCCCGCTCGTGGTGCACCCTGCTGAACAATGGACGAAGTTATTGCGAACAGTCCCTCTTGTTGGAGGTCGCTGGGCAAACCACCCAGCTTAATCTCGACGGTATTTGTATGGTAGTACGATATTTTGGCCATCTGGCTAGCTACCAACCTTCGGTAATCGACTGTAATGGTAATTGGTCACAAAATTAGAGAGCCAGTAATAATGGGTTCCCCGTTTCGTTTTCGATTACTGATATATTGGATATCAGTTACCATCCCCCACTTACCATCAGATGGCCCGTCTATTTGTCTAATACATACATAGAAAAAGATTGATATCGCCATTGTTTTACAGAACACTATTTTTACACGCTTATAATCAAAAAAAAATATTTGCTTGTAATTCATTGATATAAAATAATGTATTATATTTGATTATAATAATAATTAATTTAATTGATTGAACGAAATTGTATCTCGGAGAATAAACATAGGCAGCGTTCTATAAAGAAAACTGCCGACTCAGTATTTCCTGTAATTGTGAGTAACAATCATTATTTCATTTAACTTAAACAGTCTTAGTAACTATAGCATTTGGAGTGAGTAGTGATTAACATCATTATGACACCACCAAAGTGGTAACACCGTCAATCACTTTACATTAAACAGACTACTGCATTTTAGTTTTAAGCTACAACGCAATGAATGTTATAGCTTACAAATTTAATTGGAAATAGTTACGTTATTCGGTATTTACATTTATCCGTTAATTTATAACGCTGTAAGTTACAATTACCACCTGAAATTAATGATGTTTCGTTATAGCTTTAAAAGCGTATGTGAGCTCATTTGATTGCATTGATGAATGTTATTACTGTCTGGAAATTATTCTTAGTTTTTGTGATCTTAGTTTATGTAGTATGTGTAAGATATGAAAATTTTCGGCTATTATATTTTAGCTGTTATTTATTAATATACTCTAGATAAAATAAATAAACATGTAATTATAATAATAATAAAAAAACTTTTATTAAAATTAGCTATTGTCTTATTGACAAATGTTATTATCAACGGTCAGTGTAATTTGCATCTTGAAAATAATTCCCTGGTTTTTTTTCAATTGGTCTTCAGTTTGAACTTCCGCGGGAGAATGTCCGAGATCCAGATCCAGTCTCGAGTCTGGAGCAGGCAACGTGTCCTGGTCCAGGGTAGTTCAGTGAAAATAGTTTGAATTAGTGAAACAAAAGTAAATAGGTTAATAGGTAAATAGGTAATAGGCAAATAGGTTGAATGACCTACCACATATTGTAACTATTGAATAGGTACTACTAACTGAGCATTATACTTAAGTGCCTTTAATTCAAAATCATTTAAACGTTTCGGTATTCTGTAAATAAACTTATGCACGTCATTTTTGCTTTTTTTACCGTTTCGAAAAGGTGATTTAATATTTAAGAGAAACGGCGAATGAAACTCCTCAGCACATCTTTTAAAACAACATATTGCTATTACAAAATAAGTTTTGCTGGAGGGAATCGGTTACGGTACCCCTGTTTCCAGGCGTCCGGGTGTCATAATACATATATTAATTGATATCGTTATATCATTTACCTACATGCTTTAATACGTCGCTTAAAAGTTCCAATAATTATTTTCAATTTTGGCCGTAATAGTTCGGTATAGAATACTCTCCAATCCCAAGCTGGCAGAACAGAATGTCGTAAGAGGTAACTGAAGCCAGCCTGCTTGGTGCCAGGATTATATTATCAGTATTATTATTAAGTAATTAATATTATTATTGGTATTATTATTTTTCTGTGGAGTCTGAATGGCTAGACACCACCCTCCTGTTTGAGTCAGCCGCCAAACGACTCGTGTTCCGGCTGGGGGCTTGAAAGCCAGTACATTCTTATCTTTTTCTTATTTCATGGCCACAACGCATCAATCATACCTTTGGTCTTGCTGATGTCGATGGGCGACGGTGACCACTTACCATCGGGTGGCTCGTCTGCTTGTTTGTCGGCTATTAACATAAAAAAAAGTAAAACACATTAATTTTGAAACCCTATTGTAAAATCGAACATTGAGTTCCATAAAAGAACGTTGAATCTTTTAAAGGCCAGGTAACCAGGTAATGCCGTATTTTTTGTTTTACGATTGTAGTGTGTATCACTTTTCAGTTTATACATAATTAATTTTATTTGTTAAACTACTAAATTACTACAAATACATTGCCAGTCTACGGTGAGTACACCTACGCCTTTAATTTTTTTCAGAAGAGGTTTAAAAGAACCCACGCCATCGGGAATTCGAAAGCGTACCCGTGATTCGGGCCGTGGTGATTATACCCGGTAGGACTCCAGCCATCTTCGTCATACGAGAAAAAAAGTATAGTATAAAAGGTCGCCAAACACAGACGTGGGGCTTTTCGGACCGACTATTCAGCACTCCACTCATTTTCTGCTGTTGCTACTATTTGCGGCGTTCTGCTTCCATTGGTAATTTTTACGGATGATTTTACCAACAGCACGATTGTGCACCCGCCCACTACTCACGGCCAGTGATTATTTTTTTTAATGAAATTTATCCAAATCGATGGATTGGACGTGGAGGTATAATTGCATGGCCACCACGTTCGCCTGATCTCAGCCCATTAGATTATTTTCTATGGGGCTATTTTAAGGAGGCGCTCTATGAGAAGATTATAAACAATGAAACTGAACTGAGACAATTTTTTTTTGTATAAGGTTTAAGTATAAGGTAGCTTTAGTATAAGGAAGAGAATTAAAAAACACGTGTGAAGAGCCGAACTATAAGCAAAACTCAGAGAGTCCTACGTGAAAACAGGAGAGGGACATAGGACGTCAGACAATAGCGACTTAGAATAAAAAAAATAGCGACCCGACAAGGAATGAAACAGCGAAACAGTTCTCAGAACTACTTGCATTGTTCGTAAACATTTCTGGGAATATGGCTATAGTCATTAACATTGTTTTTTTTTTAATATTCATTAGCTGTATTATTTTTATACGTTTTTAAACTCGGTATGTCCTGCAGATGTTTTTGAAATAAAGTTCCACCAGGTTTCCATACAATTTTTTTACACGACGATGGGATGGGATCATGTTGTATTTTGTATAATTAAATTTTTGACTAAATTAATAAATTAAAACATGCTTAATTCTTAACTTACTAATAAGTTGAATAAAAAAACTTAAAATAACGATGACATATGTTTTACTATCTGCATGAAATTAAATAAACTTAAAATGGTGAAAAAAAAACAGTACAATTTCCAATATCGGTATTTAGGGTACCAAGATTTAAAAAAAAACCCTAAAAAATTAATAACTTCAAAACCATAAGGCCTAGGCCAATAAAATTTTGTGTTCGAAATAGACCGAGATTCCCTCTATTACCCACATCCCGTTGGTCCACTACATACGGGACACCCTGTATATTATAGATATCAGTGAATTGGTCGGACGAATCTGACGTTCTAACCTAACCTTATTACACACCAGCTCTTGGGATTACGCTTTGCGTGTTCACACTCACCATTACATGGCACGTCGGTAATTAGACGATTATAGCGTATGTTTCCAAAATAATTATGGCGTAAGTATATTCTAATATTAAATTCCTATTCGTAGTAGTACGGAAATCTGTATCACTGCGTGTTGGCCATAACAAACGTTTTCAACAAACTTTGAGTTGGTTTGCCAATTCGCACTTGGCCAGCCAGCGTGGTTGACTATGATCTTTACTTGTTTTATTGTGATAGAAGACAAAAGCCCAGAAATTGGACGATGTATGGCTAACAAAAATGATGATGATTATCTGAGAGGTGTAAAAAACTAAAAATGCACGTTTTTATGTTATCATCTCAAACTTCAACTCTTCTAATGCTGGATTAGGGTCTCTAGGGCTATAAAAAGCTCTTACAACATTGTATAATTGTATTATATGCATTATATGACATGTTTGTAATCGGTGTTAAGTAAATAGTTGGAGCTAAGATCCGACACGGTTGGATTATTCTTATCTGTTGAGAAGTTGCATTTTTTTTTTCAAATCACAAAATTATACCTCGAGACTAATTTTCCTATAATAATATAGTAAATACACGAACATTTGTTAAAACAAATATTTCAAAAACACGACTGAAGTATCGCTGGCCGCTAAGAACTTGTACTCTTTATCTTCAGAACTCATTATTAGATTCTTACCATATTTAAAGTGAACTAACTTCGATCCAATCCCTATACATTAAAAAAAGAATCATCAAAATAGGTTCATACATAACGGAGTTATGGCTGTACATACATAAAAAAGTACCTACACACGATCAAAGAACTACGCTTCCTTTTTTTTCTAAAATCGGTTGTTAAATATTCAATTCTTGGCCATGCTGATTACACTGACTGTTTTTTATTAACTGATTTAAAAAAATAACGTTGTTTATTCATATACAACACATTTCTATAGATATAACACATATTAGTACAACTTAATTATCTAAAAAATGTTATTATTCTACATATTCATTAATTAAATCAATCTTCATGCGTATATTCGCATCTCGAAGAAGTTTACTGATCTAATAATTAAACTTAACGTAACGTAACTAGTAACTGACAACCCAAAATGTAGAAGAACTACACATGTCGTCGGTTAGTGAGACAATAGGTTTAAAACAGTGCTTAGCTAGGCTGTCTATTGACCATCCAGATCTGGAGAAAACCCTTCTACGTTATGAGGGCTAGTACAACGCAGAGGACTACGGCGCCGACTTTGGCCATTGAAGTATCAACAAGTGCAGCGAATGTTTTTAAAACAGAATAGCCGAAAGCCATTTGGTCGACAAACATAGAACTTGAATAATGAAGCCAAAATAGACTTGTAACGACTCAACGTGGTTAAGTTGGTGTAAAGTAGCTTAAAATCGTAATCAAATTCATATTCTTACTGGTATGTCGGTGCCCAAGGTCGCTGAGTCAGTAGCGAGTGAGTGTGTGACTGAATGAGTTAGTGAATGTGAGTGAGAGATTGAATCAGTGAGGTGGTTAATGAGTATGATTGAGTTACTGAGAGATTGAGTGAGTGACTGCCACTTTTTGACTGACACTGTTACATTATGGCTATATTACACTAGCAATGTAAACATTGCGTTGCTTTTCGTAGTAATATAACGTCACATTCTCTCCAATGGACCACTCCGAGCTGCCCTGATTACAAATTAAAGGGTCGCATGTTAACAGTGATATTCGTCTGTAATTACACGCCTTCGACGCTTGCATTAAATCGTTTATTTATTCACATGCTATAACGTAGTGTACAATTTTATTGTTTGGTTAGTTAAGAAAAGTCATGGAAGGAAGTTTATTTTATTTACGTGCTTAGATTGAACAAAGAAAGGTAGTCTGCGTAAAGATGTCGTATATTCGATGAAAAACGAAAATCTTCGTGTCTGTCTGTCTGTTTCGATGTGTTCCATGTGAGTTTTTCACTACTACTTGACGGACATACTTAATATTTGGTACACGTATGAGTTTAATGACCCCATGACGGCTGTAGATATATCATTAATAAACGAATTCTGATTTTGTTTTAATTTAAAATGTGTATATATTAAACAAATGTAAGACTATAAATGTTCATTTTATGTTCAAAAATATTGGGCATTATTATTTTTTTAATTATTACACAAAATGAAAAATAATTCAGGATATATTTTGAGTATGGAATTCAATCCCGTGTGAGTCCGCTTTATTTTTAACTTGTTTTTTTTTTTAATTATAATTAATTCATTTATTAACGAATATTAAAAAAAGGAGGGTCTCAATTTGTTTGCATTCAGTGAATGATTAACCGATTAAAAAAAACCTTTTTGTTTAAAAGAGTATACTTTCCGTTCGGACCCTTTGAAATTTGAAGAAAAAATACCACATCTAAAGGAAAAAAATAGGAGATTTAATTTTTTCACCATTAGAGAATGGGCTCGAATTTTATTTATAATTTGGATCGGACGTCGCAGTGGGTTTTCTTTTGTTAAAATATTTATTATTTTCATTCATTCCAACAGTCGTGAACATGATTCAAATATCCGCGTTTAGATCAATGTTTCATCAATGAACTAATCACTACAACGGATGCGAGTTATTGTCTCAGTGGACAGAGTTTTGGCGCAATTGTAAAGATATTGGAATTATGGGACTCCATTGGTTGTAGTTGGACAGTTTATAATTAATATATACAGATTAATTGAATAATTTGGTTTATAAACTATTAAGTGCGAATGGTTATTGAAGATCCATGATGATTTATTTAATTGGCAAGCATAAATTGGGGAAGTTGTAACAAATTGTTTAGGTCATGTTCGATACAAGTATATAATTTAAAGGCGAAAATGTTTTAGTGTCTGGTGAAGTACCTCTTTATGGTTCGGAAGCTGCAGGACAGGACTTTTAAAATATAAATATATATATTATATATATATATATATATATATTAGAATTTAAGTGTGGTTGCCTATACATTAATTAATTAGGTAATTAAGTTATTTTCGGTTGATTAAATCCTGTCATTGTCATCATTATTATAATCAAACGAATCATACTATTATTAAGTTCACCTTCGGTTGCAATCAACGAAGTAACAGCGATTTAGCATACTTTTGACAACACTGCGAGTATTTAGTTATTTCAGACATGTAAGTTTCCTTTTATAATATTTCATGTAGGTATAAAAGAGTAAAATGGGTTAAACACATTATAATATCGAAAGCACTTATTAACAAAGCAAAAGGTAAATATTTGTAAAACAAAGGAATTTGTGATATACTAACAGTATTTGATTCGATCAACATAAAATAATAACGAATGGAAATTAATTTAAAAGTTATAGAGTTCAGGAATAGCAAAAATGTCCAAGACTACTTTCCTAATCCTTTAAACAGCAATCTTGTGAGAATCACTTCGTGTCACTTGAATGGAGATTCAGAGCGTTGAACACATCAACGCAGGAGCAGCGCTTCGTCCGGTGTCTGACTCGCTTCTGAACCTATGAGTGGTTTTTTTTTTTTTTGCGCCCAGAGATGGTAAGTGGGCTACCCTCCGGAAAAGCGTGGGAGGGGGGTGGTGAATGTTCCTAGCATACCAGCGCAGCCGGCTGCGCTGGTTATGTGGGACTCCCGAAGGCCTACCCACTAAACACCACCCGAGTTGGCTTTGGCCTTGTGGCCTCTAAGCCTTCATCGGATGCGACCCATCCTTAGAGAAGGATAGGGTGCTAGCGGCACTCCCGAGGGAGCATACGCTTGTTGTTAACACTGAAGGTGTTGTCGAATGGAGAGACTATGTGGCATCTTAAGGATGCTACTAACTGTTATTAATTGAGTTTTTAACTATGGCTGCCAGGCGGCGGTCCAAGTCAGAAGATAACTTGTCGGGGGGATTGGTGAGAGCGTTTCTTGGCCGCCTGATTTGGCGGCCTGTAAGACTAGGGTCGGTGTAGTCCGCTGCCTGTCTGATGAGTGGATTAGAATGTTCCTCTGAGGATTTAAAGAATGCTGTGCAATAATCTTTAAAGGATTTTTGAATGGTCGGAAGCTGGAGATCGAAGTGCAGGTCGGCGTTCCTCACGCACCAGTGGGCGTCGGTTGCTCTCCTGCAAAAAATGTTCTGGACAATTTGGATGGAATGAAGGATTTTGGGATCGGCGTGTGCGAAAACAGGGGCGGCGTATGAGCCTATTAGTGGTTTTGCACGTGTTTTTATACTAGTTGATTGAGGGTGGGAGTGGTTTTAATTTGCCTCTGCCCGTTGTTTTTGTTTTGTTATTGAGTACTACCCGGTGTTTTAACTTATAATGCGCCGATAGGTACACATAACTACAAAAAATCTGTGGTTAGTCACCGAGGAATGTATCACTGATCACGAGTGTGGGTTAAACCAACTATTGCTCATCATTATCAGTAAATAAATGTCCTTGGTATGTCTCTCTTAAGATATCGATACGTTATAATCTTTTCAAGAATTGCATAAGGTGATACTTTATCGACGATCTTGGGAATGTTCAATATCTGATACGGATTCAAGTAACCAGCTACTGATAGTTTGATGCGGGCATTCTCAGAACGGTTTCTATGTGATAACTCCGATTAGGTATTAACAATGAGGGAAACAGAGACCACATTAAAGATAAAATTGCATATTCTCGAACAATTCAATTTTTTTACAGTTTTATTATATTAGTAGTTATTGATGATATGAGGAAGGCAATATATCTTTACAATATTTAATTTTTTTGCTGAAATAACAGGCAAACGAGCGGTCTGGTCATCTGATAGTAAAGTTACAGCCGTCTAAATGCCCGCTTGTTATTTTCTAGGATACTTAAACCCAAACACATTAAAATATGTAACGTTTAATTCCAGAAGGTAAGAGGTAGGTTAAGAACTCTGCCATGATGTAAATTGGGAATCAGCGGAATAAAATAGGAAAATATCGAGCCCAGCGACTTTTACATGTGGAACTTGGTCCCATTGCCTCTCCTGATATTCAAAAATTTGCAAGAGCAGGTTAAGTTGGCCGGACTCAAGAATAGATGGATCTCTTACATTCCAGTCTACACCTAATTACTATCTTTCGACTACCGAGTCGAACGCATAAACGATAGTGCAAAATATAGGCTAATTGCAGAGACGATTTGATGCAATGATGTGTCCATATCTGAAATTGAACACCGCCGGACGAGCTTAGCTATTTAGTGGGACCCAGGGAACAATAGTTTCAATTTCAATACATTCTATCTGGCAATTCATAGGTACCTACAAACTGGTATATTCACGCGTTAGAGGAGCTTAAATTTTTGGCATGAATTTGTGATTGCCCTATGCTTTTTTGTTTTTTCAATACAGCTTTGAAGTTTTCTGGTATTGGAGGGCACGGGAGACTATGCTGCTTCTCCTTCGTAATCAATCTTGAAGGTAATATTCGCTGATCTATTGTTATATGTATTG
>PDGT01000039.1:2877847-2900896 GCA_003671415.1 Megathymus violae | reverse complement strand
AAGGACAGAGGAAGGACAAAGAAGAAACTAGTAATAAAATATTCAATATAAGACAAATAAATTAGGTCATAATTTCGGGAAAATGACAGATGAGAGATTTGATATTCAACAATAAGAGTGTTTACCGTCCATTGTTATCGATAAAACAGTACAGATATTGAAAAAAACTGTATAGATAAATCATTCGTTATGTAACTAAGCAACATACATACATACATATGTTGTCGATTTGACTAGAATTTGTAAAGTTACTGGTTTTACTTCGATTTCTGAAACTCAAGTTTTTTAATGCATCTCATAGTATTTTTTATTTTAGTTGCCGCCAACGGAGTTAAATACAGGCTGATGATAAGCTGTCAACCCTGTGGTGGTGAATCTCCGATTAAAAATATTTGAAGGTGTCAAGAAATTACACCGTTTTTATTTTTTTATTCATCCGTATGTAATCTACATGTGGTTGAAGACCCCGCAGAAGAAACATGCACATCTTCCCCACGAATCGAGCAGATGTTACCAACCAGCCATGTCCTTTATATATAAGATTATATATCAATCTTAACTGATTACTAAATCACTGAATATTGATAAATCTTTTTGGTTCATTCCAGATTTTGCACATAAATCCGTACCCTTTTGTACATTTTCCGCACAAATTGGAAGTTTTGTGCGAAACAAATGACTGACAAAACCAATTTAAGTTTTTCGGTGGTAAAATCATGTTTATCTCATTTGGTAGCAAATATCTTAATTTTTTTCTTCAGATGATTGTATAAAAATATCATACATAGTTTATGAGGAAGTTATAATTGAGGTATTCTCCTCGAATACATCTACCTGTATGTACAACTACATTCTCCCTGGAAGCCTACGCAATATTTATTTTGTTCATTAAGGCCAGGGACTCCAGCGAGGCGTTGACAGATAAGAGCGTCTTTATTATAGGCACTCGTAAGAAAAATATGACCGAATTTATTGCGTGACTTGTTGCTGGAAATAACCACTGAAGATAAAAAATAATGGTACTAATAAAGAGACTTGAAGGAAAGAAGAAAAAAAAACATATTTCTTTAACTAGCTCATTTCCTCATAGATTTTTTCAGGGGGCGGTCAAGTCTAGAGTACTAGCCAAGTGCCGGTTTACACACTTGAGAATATCGTTGACAATTTTCAGATATGCAGATTTCCTCATAATGTTTTGATTTACCGAATCAAGGGTCCCTTGTTCGTTGCTGATACTCCAATAAATAATAAAACAGTGCAGTGGCTAAGGAACAAGAGTTCCGAAACATAAACACTTAGAGATAGAAGCTAACACTTAAGCAGTGATGATTCGCCGGTTCTAACTCTCGAGTTACCACTCCGACGGGCCTTTCTCCTTTCAAAACTAAAGGGTTAGGTAGTTTAGTTGAAAAAAATTTAGTTTTGTTATCGGTAAAATACTTCATAGAGCTATTGCTAAATAAAGTTAAATAAAAACTTCCTTTGTTCATATTTCTGTCAAACAAGAAGATGAAACCCAACTATTGAATTTATTAATATAAACTTCCCACTTCACTAAGACTTCCTTTCTTTTATCAGTGTTACGGGAGCTTATTATTTTATCTATTTCATAATATAGAATGGGGTCACAACATACTTTCTGCAATTCTTTTTCATAAAACGTGCCTTCTATATTTTCAGCTTTTAAATTTATTAGGGTGTATACAGGCCAAGGGCTTCTATCTATTATGGAAGATACAATAAATATTTCATCACTCCAGTTAGATTCATATCCTTTTTGAAAAATATGTTTGGTTTTTGTCATTTTGTAATGCAGACGAGCATAGAAAGTGGAGTATGGATTCATTACAAACCTATTTCATCATCGTTAGGATTTCAAGTTCCTGGTGCAGAAGATGACTACATAGATTTGTCCCATAATTTGACTGAATCAAGACAACTCAAAATTAGCAGCTGCGACAGTTGTGGCTCCAATGAATAATTGGTTGCATTCAATATTCAGTCAACTTGATGTTTACTTGAATCAAAAACTTGTGTCACCACCAAATAACACATGTTCATATCGTGCGTATATTGAAAATTTATTGAACTATAGTCGAGCAGCCAAAAAATCTCATTTAACTTGTGGTCTTTGGTATGGAGATAAAGCAGGAAATACGAATGAGACCGACATAAAAAAATGAGGGTTACGTTAAGAGGGAGCTCATGGCAAGAGAGAGTAAAGAAATTGAAATGATCAGACATCTCCATGGCGATTTATTTAATCAAGATACATTTTTAATTCATGGTGTTGACAGATGTGTTAAGTTAGTTCGAACAAGAGAAAATTTAAATCTAATGGCAGGGTCCGCAGATTTAAAATTTAAAGTGTGTATTACAGATACAACGCTGATTGTTCGTAGAGCACGGATCAATCCAAGCGTATTACATGCACACCAAAAAGTTTTATCATCTACCACAGTTAAATATCCCATTACGCGAGCTGAAGTTAAAGTTTTAACAATTCCATCAGGAGTTCAAGGAAAATCTCTTGATAATATATTCCTGGGTCAAGTACCGAAAAGGTGTATAGTCGGATTTGTTAATAATGCTGCATTCAACGGATCTCTCGATAAGAACCGCTAAAATTTTGAAAATTATGGTATCAATACATTTTGTTTATATATCGATGGAAATCAAATCCCTTCGAAATCATGACCACCATTGTGTGATAGTAATGTATTTGCTAGTGCACATCATACATTGTTTTCAGTAACAGTTATACATTTTCTTAATTAAGGTAAGAGGATATCTAGAGACGAATATGCTAACGGTTTTTGTTTGTTCGCATTTGATTTAACTCTTGACTTATTGGCGAATTCATATGGAACATGGTAGTGTAAGACTAGAGGTCCGTTTTGATTCAGATCTCACACAAACTATTAACTGTGTTGTTTATGCGGAATTTGATAATGTAATAGAAATAGATAAACATCGTCATGTATGTGTAGATTATAGTAGCTAAGACATTTATTCGATATTCAATAAATACAACCGTTCAAAATATATATTTTTTTCTTACCTAAGATCTCATGAAACTCTCATGTATTTAAATAATATAGTACCCATAATGAATTCCACACTGTTACCAAATGTGGGGTACTGAAGAAATGTGTTAACAGCTTAAAACATGGATACCATACAAATAAAACAATGCTTAAGTAAAATTGATGAAAGCATTGCATGTAATTTCTATGCAGCTAATGGCTAACCAATATTTGTTCATACTCCTATGTACGTCATAAGTAATTTAGATACAGACAACAAACTCGAATCACATTGGATAGCCATGCATATAGACGGGAATGGCTTTGGTCAGTACTTTGACTCATATGGTCGTCCACCTCGAGGATATCATAGAACTTACTTGGAAAATAATTCAAAGATGTGGAATTATAATACTAATCGAATCCAACATGATTTTACAACAGTTTGCGGAGAATATTGCATCATGTACATATATTATAAGTATAATGGTCAATTGATGTATGATTTTCTGAAAATGTGTGATGACAACACTATTTGTAATGATATAAGATTAAATAATTTATTTGTTGCACTTTTTAATATCGAATAATAAATACAATGAACAATAATTTTGGTGGTTTTATAATGAAAACGTCCCTCATCAGCGTAATTCGATGTGTCATAGTCGAGTTGAGTTGGGAGCCGAAAACGAGAAATAGATAGATAGATAAGTCCATCGTAATTATTGAACGGGTCAGTTACCGAGCACGGCCTAATGCGGTGATTAGATAACGAGGTAGGGCTAATACAGTGCTGAAGCCATCTTTGTTTCTACGCAAGTTAGCAAAAATCGGATGAGCGTATTCGGCCGGGCATGGCCGAAAACATGCAGTTTGACACGAAACTTTTTTTTTGTAGTTTTCAGAAAATCGTCAACTTAGCAATTTGCATACATAAGGATCCGCCCTATTATCACTACTCACTTACATTCAGTGGAACTATGATTGAGAGATTTGTTTTCTTGTACACAATCTTCATACTGATATCACGGTAGCCTGGTGTGTTCGAGTCATGTCATATTATGCAAACGAGAACATACATGTCTGACTTATCTATTCCGTGATCGTATTTCCCAAGATCGCTGTGGAGTTTTCCTTATCCCGAAACGACGGATTTGTCATCATAGATAACGTTTATTTACGTTTAAATTGTTTTATTTTGGCGTTCTGAATTTGGCCTCAACCATCAACCTGATTCGTTACGGATTGATGGAGTTGTCAGTTGCCAAATCAAGTGTAGAAGTTCCTTATCTGAAAAAAAAAAACAATTCTTTCTTACACTTCTCTGTGTAAACTTTAATATTACACTCCCCCGTGTGCATAATTAAGCATGTTAAAATAAACAATGAAGAGGTACAAAGTTCTTTATGTGTTAATAAGACCAAATTTCCAATTTGATACGTGATCTTATAAGTGTGTCTTTTTCATTGGATGTACCTACCGGCTTTGAAAACGAAAATAGGCTAAAAAATATTTTTTGTAAATAAGAACGGAATGTCACTTACATCTCTATCTGTTAACTGTCAAGCCTATTACGAGTGAAGAGTTTCGGTCTGAAGTGCGTAAATGACACCTCGGATTGCCGCCATATCTATAAATAAATGAAAATAAAAATCTATAAATAAAACAGTAACGATTTAAAAATGAAATAGTTTTCCAAAAAAGTAGTTGTTTCATGTTAGGTACATGATATACCTAGACCGTAACACATGTTTTTTTTATATTTTTTCTGATTGTACGTTTATCCATAACTATTAAACTAATGGACTGATTTTAATGAAATTTGGTATGATTATAAGTTATAATTCGGAGCATAACTAAAATTACTTTTCATGGAGGAAGAACCTCTTAATGCGTTGCCATACTGCTGCGATAAAAGTTTTATGACATTACTGAAATTTAGGTCTTTTTATCTTCTAAACTCAGATTCACACTATACTTAAAAGAGACTAGCTCCGAGCCATTCCTAATATACCTATTGAAAAAATAGTAATTAAATTCTGTGCATAAATAAAGGTGATATACATCTCTTTCTTTTTTGACATCTGTTAAAAACAACGGCAAAAAAAAACCTACAAAATTTATAATCGGAGTTAGTGTTCATTTGAATAAAAATATATTATAGATAAGTTATTTTTAATAATGTCCCACGGGGGTTATGGGCAGTATTGAAAAAAATATAGTTTCTTATAAAATAAAACTACTGAGTTGAAATTTACTTTATATATATAAGTTTTTGAAATAAAGACTTATAGATTTATGACGTAAAAATCAAGATTCCCCAAGCGAAGCGAGGCTGGGTTACTAGTTATGAAATAAAGTTCAAATGCATTATATTTTAACTTGAAAATAGATTATCAATTCTTAGTTAAAATACCAAGAAATTATTATGAAAATCTAGTTAGCGAGCGAGATCATAGTCGCTGTAAATTTTAAAGTAATACTATAATCTATACTAATACGAGTATTATAATGAGAGAGTGCGAATTTTGTTTTTGTGCATATGCGGAAGTTTAATGTCTTTCTGGAACACGGCACCTATTTGAAAAAATATTTTCCTGTTTTGGAGGTACATTTTTCCGAATGGACATAGGTGATAATATATATACTATATTAAACCTTTGTATGTATAATCTATGTGGCATAAAGACCAGAATCATTCAAAAGAATCTGCCGCCATTGACTCATTAATGATGCAGTAGGTTTTGAGCAAGATAATTCTGTCTTAGACTCAAATGTGGATAGATCCTTACACCTCGAAAACACGAGTAAACTTTTACACGAGAAACAAACTATATTTCTTTAAAACGCATGCACTGTGCTGCAATTTTACGAGGCAACAAAGCGCCGTAAAAGCGCAGTAAAATCATTATCTAACTACGGCAACAATCAGAAATAAAGACACGTTAGAAAAGTTTGCCGTCATTCCCAACTTTCCTCCCTTGGGCACTTCTTCGACAGTTTGCTTTAAGACTTTATAAATAGTGCTCCCGAAGGAGGAAATTTCAGAATTACTGAGTGTTTTTCATGATCGAAAAAGGATCGTCAAAAACCTTTTTCGATTGTGAAAAACACTCAGTAATTTTGGACCGAAGTGGGTGTGAGTATCTCAACGAACATTTTCGTTCCTTTTTTCTTAAGATAAGAACTAAATTAAAAGTAAGGCAATCGTCAATTATAAATATCTTAACATCTTACGACTTTGAGGTTGTAAAATCGTTTTAGAAGCAAGTTCATTGCTTCCATCCAACTGAATCGAAAAGAAATGAACATCAAACTAATATAAATATAAGATGAACTATAACTAAACATAAAATCACTAAAGCGACTAGGTAAGTATAAAACTGATAGATAAAATTTCACACCCGAATGGTTGAAATGGTATCACGTAGTAATATTTTGCGATAAAAATAATAAGATTATTTTTTTCACAATATTTTTATAGACATCTACAGAGGGTAAGAAATAGGTAACGTAATTTTGATAAAAGTCTGTTATTTTGGCAGTTGAATTCATGGAAACTGTTATTATATTTCTATAAGTAATAGATAAAGATATAATAATGTATACAGTTACGTATTTCCCGAAATGAAACGAGGAGCAGTGCTAATCAAAAATTAAAAATCCAACTTTTTGTGACCAAAGTATATTTTTACTGACACTAATTAGTAATTAGCATGTCAACTTTAGTAGTGTTAGAACTACTCTTATGGTAAATAAATTTAAGTAAATTTTCACTAAGTAACTTTATCTTGAAAACTTTAACAACAAATAGGCATCTACTCAGAGATTTTAATTAACATTTATTAAAGTTGTGATTTTTCATCTAAATAAAGGTTGTACAGCCTTATCTCTTATTGCTGGGTTGGAAATAATAATTTTTTTTGGCTTTAAAACCAGCAACAAGAATTATATTCCGTGGGGAAATCACTGATTCAGTACTTCAGTAATTATATGTTTTGTGATACTGCGCGATGCGATGTACCACTGTGCTATAAGATAATTCTGCTTATACTTTTCTTTTACTAATACTATATGCGTACTAAATTATTTGTAAAAAATGTCTAAAATTATATTAGAACGTGTTTACTGAGATACAGGACCATTTTAATGTCAATAATCGAGCAAACGAGCAAAATGGTCATTTGTTGGCTAGTGGTCTCGCCATCCATATACATTTATGACTAAGAACTGACGATGTATTGTGGATCAAGTAGAAAGCGACACCCACTTGTTAAATGGCGTATCAACCCTGACATCGAAACATGTAAAATATTTCGCGATTGATACGCCATGATGGGTGGTAGCTTTCCTAGTAGATAAGAAAACCTTGTGTACACAAATAGTAGGGAATAAATCGGTTGGTAAAGGTCCTAGCAATCCGTTGATCAGCAAGTTGGACTACGAACTAAGGAAGGAGCAGAGCAGAGGTGGCTTGCACGTGAAGTTAAGCGTGCCACTGACAGTTTAGTAGTACATAAAAAAGAATATAAAAGATTATCAGTTATTAATAGTTGCTAATGGGTACCGGATCGGGACTGATGAATGTGTGATATTTTAACAAAATCTTATGAAAAGATATGTATTGCTAGCTTAGCTCACTCCAGGCTGCCGCTATGAACTTTTAAAGAATTTTGACGAATCTAAAGAAAATACTTATCTTGCCCCCACACGGAATGTTTCACTAGCAAGAAATGTACCAATCAGCCAAGAAAGAATTAGAAGTTTATCTTAGAAGTCCTGTTAGAACAGGACCATTTATACAAAATTGCGGCGATACACATACCCTGTTTTTGTCACATAAATGTGACGAAAATTAGATTCGCTATTTCTTTTTTAAGAAATAAATTGTTCCGATATTATTTGCTGTCATTGCAATACCTTAAATGAAATCAATATAATTGATTGACTTTGTTAATAGTTCACGTAGCATTGTGCGCCTGGATCTTTGCGAAGTAACTGAAGCCAGTTTGAGTCGAACTATGAGACGTACCTATGTCAGTTTGTATGATTAGGGTCACAATAGATTTCGTCAATATCGCTTGCCACAAGCCGAAGTTGCCCTTCGCTTAGTAATATGGAAACTGAAATGCGACCCGATGAAAGCTTGACATTTACAAAATTCATATTAGTCCCATAAAACAGAGCTTTAAATTTGAATCAGATCTTGACTTTAATCTCGGACACTGGTTCAATACTGTGGCAAGGCAAACTACTTCACTGTTACTGCCTACTTTGTTCTGTTTGTATAAAACTATAATAGTAATCTTGGAATCCAATCTTAGCTAATCCTTGGGATCGTAGGATGCAAAGAAAGATTAAGTGGTTCTAACCTTCTTTTGAATTTCTTCTGTATTCGTATGCACCAGATTCTTAAGCTATCTTCACTACTCCCGAGCCTGTAATTTTAACTAAAAGTATTGTTTGTATATACATCAAAAGTTATAGTATAAATTTATACTAGGTAATAAATTCAGTTTGTTTTGTTTGGAGGTTGCTAGAATTAATATAATCCACCTTAATTCTGACGACAGTCATTGCTAATATTACGCGGTATTAACAAAACGTAGTTTATTTTCGTAGTTTATATTAACTTATCACAGTTCATCAATTTAAACAGTTATCGATGAGTACAGAATTGGCAGATGTCAGAGATAGCACAACTGAATTGATATCAAACGCTTATAAAATAGTGGCTTCAATTGGTTTTGGCATCTATTGAATGAGGCAACGATTCGATTCAAGATGAAACTCCTCGTTGTTTTGTTCGCGGTCTTGGCTCTCAGTTTTTCGGCTCCGCAACCTAGGAAGGATTTTCACGAACATGTCGAAGACTTTCTAGACATAATTATTGAGGAAGCAGATGAAAAGTTGGAAGAACTCTTTGATCAGTATATAGAATTCGAGGAGTTCAGATCAACAATGGATTACGTAAGGACGGCTGATTTCAAGAACCTAGTTTTCGAAATGCAAGAGTTGCCTGAGTTCAAAGCGGTGAGTTAATTTCATGAATATAAAAGTTGCGACCGTGGTGAACTGAGTGGTAACTGAAAAACAAACATTTTACCAAAATGTAAGATTTTTCGACAGGTGTATATTAATATGTTGTAGAGATATACATATAATTAGCAAGGGGATTAACGTCTGATGTAAATGTCAACATTAAACTTTTCATTCGATGACTGTAGCCGGCAATAACCTTGATCAGATTGGTCAGGGTAATTGCTGTATTACATCTGTTAATGTGAAGTTATAAGCTCACAGAATTGGCAAAGTAACGTATCCAAATGGTCGTTCGCTATCGATTTTAATTTATACTGATATTATAAAGAACCACGGCAACAGTTTGAAAATTTATTTTTTCTTTCCATCTATTCGCGGGAACTTATTCTTTTTTTAATCACTTTTTATCAAAATTAAAAAAAAATATAATTTGGTTATGTAACTATAAATATTCATCACTACTAAAAGCATATTTTATGTATTTTCTCATAGAGCGCGATGAAAAGCAGGGTATAAAAATACACGGTACAAAAATTATTTAACCTTGAGCGACGAACTTTGAATCCCACGTATACGCTTAGGATTCTACTCTAGAATCTATCGCTGCGCTCTCGATTCAAACAACCACTCTCGCCCGCAATACCTCATTTTGGTCCCTTGTGACACAATCTACATATGAAAGATACATTTTTTCGAATGGATGATAGAATATAATAGATTATTGTTTAACACAAAGAAAGTCGGGATGAGCCGTAGTTATTAATAAAAAGAATGGGTAATTTAGTTAAGGTGTCTATGGACGTTGGTTGGTAATTGTTATGTTTCCTTTAAGAACAATAATTCTTCAAACATTTATTCAAAAAAGTTTACATATTTTATCAGCAATATTGAATATTCTTTGCTGCCAATAACTTAAATTTAATTTATATGAAGTATTATTGGTGTTAATAAATAGGTGGTCTGAGATTTATTTTCATTTTTAATTCTATTGATTACAATTGTTAGTAAGAAATATCTTAGTCACTGGGTATGTGGAACCGAGGACATATGTATGTACCAGATTATGATACGGTATGGTATGGTTTATGGATCGACTATATGGTTAAGCTGATATTGCTCTGTAGTACATTATTATATGAATCATAGTACATCAGATAAAATTGAAATAGAACTTGTAAATGAGTCAACAATAATAACCTAGATCCTGGCTAAGCGGGCATTCATATATTATGTCTCATGTTAATTGGGTCCAAGGCGTCATTAATGTGTGACAAGAAGGAGAGAAAGGCTTTACAAATCATTGGTGTGTCGTAATGTATGGCATCGTCTCGTAAATAAATACCTACATAATGTGAACTCAACGGCCGAGCTATTCAAAAGTTACACGATCTACTGATTGTTACCTTCTTAGATTACATATGACTTATTTGTAGAATTCTACATATCTTTTGAGGATTAAATCACAAATTTCGCAATACCTAACACTGGCTATAAACGTTTTTTCAGGTGATCGATTTCTTGGAAAATGTCAATATCGATATTTTGTTCTTTATCGACTTGTTCAACAATGTGCTTGGTATGTATTGAACACACATTGGTATGTATTTATATATACTTAAATATTCAATGAGTCGACCGTGTACTAAGTAAATACAGTCTCACTAAATCAAACTTAGCGAATAAGTTCAATTTTTGATCGGTTTTGAAGTATGAAGCACATATACAGATTTGTTCAAAATGTTCAGTTAAGCATTTTGATTTAAGTTTTGTCCTTTAACCGGGTATTATGCATCCTTTTAACTAACATTTGGTAACGTACGTTGTAACGAAGTTCGTTACATAGAATGTGACGAGAGGGTCAGTAAAAGTGATTTTATGTATCGTGCTTCTATAAAATCTTTTTTAAGAAAACTTCACAATCAAAACACATAATGACCTGAAATACTCATAATATTGAAATTACTCAAAATTGTATTATAAAATAAAAACAAAAAATCTATTAACACAGACTTCATAGTACACAAAAGCATAAAATTCTTACAAGAAATTCACCTGTATAAAGCAAACATTTTCTTTACTTGATTTATCGATTCGAATACAATTTTTACCGTTGATACCGAAAGAGAAGACTGCTTAAATAGTGTTAAGACTTGAGAATATAGTTCGGGAGACGCAAAAATTTCTGTCTAATGTATTGTATATTGTACTATTTCATATAAATTTATAAATATATTCATATAGATTTATAAGAATTCATGTCGTGATATAAAATAAAACGATTGTTTCCAAAATTAAACTAAGTACTTATTATTAAATTAATTATATAGATATATACGTATATATATATTTATATAAAACTATTAACATACACTTATTACTTTAACGATTTTGACGTGTACCTATACAATATTTTCAGAACAAAATATGCCAAGTGCACGCCAGGAAATTAGCGGGAAGGATTTCAATTCGTTCATCATTGATTCTATTGCGTTGTTCCCTAAGAGCAAGCTGTCGGATTTGTTTGATCAGAAGATGGCAGAGGATGATGAGTTCAAAAATGCTATTGAGAGCCTTCGGAGCGAAGAATGGGACGAACTTTGGTCCGCTCTTTGGGAAAACGAAACTTTCAAAGCTGAGGCACAAATCCTTAATGATAACGGTATTGACTTGCTGGTTCTGTTAGATGAAATAATAGCTATTTTTGGACAAAATTAATTATCTGAAAAACTTGAACATTTTACCGTACAATAACCTTAATGTTAACTAATCGCAACGTAAATGTATCTTATTGAAACAAAGTAAAGTTTCATTTGTAAAACAAACTTATTTTACTTATTACATCATTTCCATACAAATCATGTCATAACGCGTAAGTCCGTACCTGTTCATTTAAGAAAACATTATTTCTTCTTTTTCTTTGTACCATGTCACTAACCCTCATCTTTCTTCCGAAAACCTATGTACACCTAATTTGATAAAAAAATACTTACATAACTAAAGGTGTACAGCGGATTACTCACGAATGATTCAGTTCTATACCCTCTGTTTTACCCCCGTACATAGTACGTATTAGAAACATAATGATTTACTTTTATAATTTATAGATTAATATATGAATGGCCCATAATATAAGCTATCCATAAGTATAACAAGTATCATTTAACACTGTGTATTAACTAGTATGTGATGTGAGCACGAATAGACGCCCAGACAGACATAGATTCCCAAAAAATATGTATTGGATCTACATATATCGATAGCAAACCCTACGTACGTATTTTTAAATTTAATGTATAACTTCAGCCCCGTTACAGTTTTTATATTAGTTTAGATTATATGCTTTCAAACGTTACCTACGTTTTGGTCTAAAACATTTAGTTCCATTATTTCTATGAGGCGGTCCTGCAAAACACAATTATTAATTATAGGAGTATTATGGGTATTCCAATTATACGGTGTCAAGTTTATGTTAATGTTAATAGCCGACAAACGAGCAGATGAGTCACCTGATGGTAAGTGGTCACCGTTGCCCTTGGACGTGAGTAACACCAAAGGTATCACTAATGCGTTGTCGCCCAGGTAATTAGAAGATGGTAAGAAAAAGGTACTTACTCTCAAGCTTCCAGCCGGAACACGATGAGTCGAATGGTGGCTGACTCAAGCAGGAGGAGATATTAATATTAATGACTTCATAATAATACTGATAATACGCGAAGCCGTACCACCAAGAAAAGTTACAAAACGATTGTTCTCAATCTGCTTGTCTTGCTAGGTTAGCACTGTTACTAGGGGGAATTCTATACGAGACTTAATCTATAACCCGGTACAGCAAACAACTTATGTCGCATCAAAGAATATTTTAATAATAGTTCCATATACAATTCTAGAACTACGGTATTGCGTACTTTATCTCTAATCGGTTGGGTTCAATGCTCTATCGGGGAGATGCTTCGTTTTACTTCAAGGGTAAAAATATATCAATTATAAGAATGTAAGGATACACATGGCGGTAACTTACCAAGTTATCGTTCTGTCTATAATATACCTATGTGAAATTGCTGGAACTTTTCCAACTTCAGCTTATATTTTTCTTTTTAAGAGCACCAGCAGGCCTATTATCTCGCAGTCTTGTGTCATTTATCCCGAAATATGAGGTAATGTATCCTTTAGTAACATGATTATCTGTGAGATCCAAGTGACATGCGAGAAAACATATTTGGTGTGTCTTTCTTATTATCTTAATCGTTTCACTAAAACTGTGTTATTACTGAGATCCATTTGCCAGTTTTCTTTGTGATTTTTCTCTTAAATTGCGCCAAAAATGTCCCACTAAGTTACTGTATCAACACAAATATTAAAAGTGTAATGTGGACGAATATGTGGATAATATTTTTTGAGACGTAAACCATGTTTTTTTCGAATTCTGGCTCTGTGTAACACCATGTCACGCGTAAGCCACTGAAGACGTTAGTTAGACGAATACTTTTCATCCCCGGATATGAACCTGTTCCATTTAATTGGTAATGAGAGGTATTATGGATATTCTGGAACTTGTTTTTTACCCTTTTCAGTTTTTGCTGCAATTATTGCAATAGATACTACTTCTTAAACTTAGCCACTACGACGCCGATGTCAAGTTAACTGCATGAGTAAACGATAATTATAATAATATACTGCTATATAGTAAAACTGAACTGAAGTAATATCTACATTTATAAAAATTGCCGTTAAAACTTTTGTAAAGTATCCGAAGTGAATTCACAGTAAAAATACTTTAATAGTGTAGACGACACATTTTATTTGTACAAGAGAAGCACAGCACAAAGAATAACACAGTAATTGCAAAAAACTTAGCTAACGGAGGAGCGCACTTGCATGTTAGTCGCATTCAAAACGGACTACTTACCCGCTCTTAGGATTCAAAATTTTAGATATTACCGTGTGGGCGCCTAGTTCCAGTTTTTGTTTATGTTAATACCCGACAAACGAGCAAACGAGACACCTGATGGTAAGTGGTCACCGTCGCCCATGGACATCAGCAAGACCAAAGGTATCACTGATGCGTTGTCGGCCAGGAAATGAGAAGAAGGTAAGGAAGAAAGTACTGGCTCTCAAGTCCTCGGCCGAAACACGACGAGTCGTTTGACGGCTGACTCAAGCAGGAGCGTGGTAACTAGCCAGCAGGTTTCACAGAAAGATAATAATACCAGTAGTAATATTAATAACTCAATAATAATACAGATAATAAAATCCTTACGAGAAGACCTACCACCAAGCAAAATTGTTGCCATATAAATAAAATATAATAAAATAATAGTACTGGAAACGTATCGCAACCAACTTAATACGTCGCTTACAACTATCAAATTCGGTAATAACTGATTATTAAGATTACTTAAATCTCGCTACAGCAGGTACACATCAGAGTCAATTACTCAATATACTGATATTGACAGAGTAAATTAAGATAATATAAAATATGATAATATTCTTAAGATCTCAAGTATGGATCTCTAGCTGATTCCCAAGTACATATGATACGGTTTTGAAATATACCCGCTGTTTACTGTACATACTGCATCCGGTTACAAAAGTAGTAGGAGATAAATTCCCATTGAGACGGAGTGATTCCGGCAGCTACAACCTTCTGAATAAACATTTTATTATCCACTATGTCAGGGTTGTCATAAATGAAACTAAGTTCTGATGGCTTTCCAATCACCGTTCACTGCCCTAATAGTTTGTAAGTGTAAAGACAGTAAGTTTGTGGTTGTAGTTACCCAGAGATCCGCTCTATATCTCGCTATCGTTAACGGTTGTAGCGTTTTGTTTGTGTCACTGTCGTATATATCTACTACTGGTTACGTGTATTCCAAAATTTGTTTCGATGAGACTTTATTGCAGTTTATCACTTACAGTCGCAGTAGCACATGTTGATCGCAGGTATTTCGCTTCGTAGAGATAACTTTTCGCTTTCGTATTTGTGGTCAGAATGACTCGCGGGTTTTTTTTGCGGCCAAGCAAGGAGAAAGTGTTAGGGACGGGCGGGATGGAGGTTGTGAATGCTCAAGCGTAGCAACGCAGCGCTGGTTTTGTGGAAATCGCGATAGACCTAGGTGCTTACTCACTAAACACCACCTGAGGTTGCTTTTGGTCTTGCGGCCTCTAAGCCTTCATCGGAAGCGACCTCTTTTTTGTAAGATGGGCGCTAGCGGTGTTCCCTAGGGAGCATTTGCTCAGAAATCAATACTGAAGGTGTTGCCGATTGGGGACTTGTGCCATCGTAAGGATGAGTACAAACAGTAGAGGAGAGACCATCTGACTCATTTGGCATTCCAAGTCAGATGAGAGTTGGTTGGAGTATTATTCGGCCTCCAGAGTTGATGATGGGTTAGCGGAGGAGCGATATAATTCGCTGCTTCTTTAATTAAATGATTGGAATATTCCTCTGAGGACTTGAAAAAGCCCTTCGGCAAGTCCGTAAAGAGTTGTTGGATGGTAGGGAGCTTTAAGACATAAGGCCATTTCGATTCGCGTGTGCGAAGACTGGGGCGGCGTATGTCATTACCGGTCTTATGCAAACCTTATAGAGCGTACGCTTATTCCTAAGGGACATTTTACTGTGCTTTCCCAACATACTGTTAAGGCGGCCCATGTAAGAGCGGACGGCGGAGCTTTTTTCCGGGTTGACCCCAATCCGCCATTTCCGAAACCAGTTTCCTAGCTCATTGACTGAGTGTAAGAGTCAAGCAAGGACTGATTCCAACATCTGATCCTGGTAATAGAGGGCAGTGTCATCGGCGAAGAGGAAAAGACACACATCCTTTTTTCGGGATTGGTATGTCTTTTGTGTACGATATGAATAGAAGCAGGGAGAGCAGTAAGCCCTGGGGGACGTCAACCTTTAGTGGGCGTGGGAAATGATCCGCAGATGGTCCTACTCGCTATTTCTACCTATTTCCGGGCCTTCCAGAACTTTCTACGCTTGTTGCCTCAATATGCTCGGGAAACAATAGGACATAAATTAAGCAGGTTATAAACAAAACATGTACGCATTATCAGCCTATTGCATAACACATAAGGGCGCGAGTTAGTTAATGTGCTCGAGGTATATCAATACGTCGTATTGGCGGTGGTTTCCGCCGAATCGATAAAAATTTAAATTATGTATTGTAGCTAAGAAACGAAATGATAAATCAAGCTTTTAACATCAGAACTCACATAGGTAATTAAAATGTCACTTCTTCTTCTAAACTCCAAAAACTTAGAACAAACAGGGTCATATCGTTAAAATATTAGATGTTATGGTTGATCTTAATCAATATAATCAGTTATCAATGAGTGTTAGATTCATAGATGCAGGAGATAATGTATCTATCTATGTTGATATCCCACTCATACATATGAAATGGTGGTTTCAGTTAAGTGTGGATTCATTGAATTGAAGCAATAATTTGGTTTAACATGATGGTCGCAATTGTCTTTTTGGCGGTATTAGCGGTTGGTGTCTCAACTCCGCAACCGAGGAAAGCATTTCACGAACACGTTGAAGATTTCTTGGTCATCATCAAACAAGATATTGGAGATAAGATAGAATCACTCTGTGATAAATACTTTGAATTTGAAGAGTTGCTTCCACAATAAACTATTTAAGAACGGCTGATTTCAAGAACTTGGTCTACGAAATGGAAGTGTTGCCTGAATTCAAACCGGTAAGACGTACATAAGTTTTGGTCATTATGTAATTAGAAAACAGATACGCAATCCTCCGCGTTACTTGATTTATTGAGTTATCCAAAAAATTTAATTAATTACCTATTCTAAAGAAAAACTAGCTAACCCGGCAAACGTTGTTTTGCCATATAAATAATTAATTATATGTATCGCTAATTATAATAATTTTACTAAAAACAATATCAATCCCTTAACGGAATAGAAAATTATTGAATTACTAATATCGCTATTAAAAATAGGGGTTGATGGTAGATGGGTGAAAATTTTGGGTTGTATGTATGCCACATCACACAAATGCCACATCATAAAAAAAATAAAAAAAAAAAATTTGGGGTGGACCACCCTTATCACTTAGGGGTATAAAAATAGATAACAGCTCTCATATCTACTGAATATTCATATGAAATTTCATAAAAATCTGTCAAGACGTTTCGGAAGAGTACGGTAACTAAAACTGTGACACGAGAATTTTATATATTAGATATAATTAAATACATTTTGTTTCTTCGTTTTTTTCGAATTTTTGTGTCTGTCTGTTTTACATTAATATTACTGAATGGATATCGTTGATACTTAATATTTTGGTAGCTTATTTTATTATTTGATTAATCGTCGCTGAGTAAGCACTAAAAATAATATTAATAAACCTATTTAGAAAGTAAGTTTGTTTGTTCAGTCAAAAAACCGTTTTTTGTATAAATTTTGTTTGTCGAGATGCTAATATCGTGACCGTTATCTACGCTCTAATGATAATCTTTCTCTCTTAGTCCCATCCAGATCTTCATCTTTCTATGGTCAATTCTTCACCGCAGTGGCTGTGCGACTTTGGAACTTTTTACCAGTGACAATAAGACGTGCGCAGACACTGTCTTTGTTTTACCTTAATACCACTACATCTCTTTTTATCAATTCTTACACCTTACCATTCAACTTTTGGAATTACGCTATCTGCTGACAAAGTAAACAAATATAACTATTTTTTATTATTGTGCACCCCTACCCTGTCTCATTATTCTATCTACTTTATTAGCTCAATAGGTTGTCTGGAAGAGATCGCTAATGAAGCGATAAGGCCGCCTGTTGTACCTAAAATATTGTATCTAAACGTTCTATCTGTTTTGTGTATAATAAAGAGGATTTTTATTGATTTTCTTTTATAAACGTTTACACACGCATCCCCGCACTAGGATTCCGTGTTGCGGGTGGCATGGATAAACGCAAATATGACATTATAAACGCCCGTGACCCGACAACACATATTTATCTGCCACATAAATATCTACACCAGCCGGGATCGAACCCGGGACCCTTCGCTCGGCTGGCAGGGTCACTACCAACTAGGCTATAGGGTCGCCAAAGTCGTTTGTTTGTTTGTTAATAGTATATTTATATTATATCACGTTTCAATATTATGGTAAAAATTAAGGTTTTCTACAAGCTACTACATCATATTAATATACTCTAATAATATCTACATTCATAATACATACATAATTATAACAACAATGATTGAAATACTAATATAACGAGTTCTTGGCTGAGTTCATAGCAATATAATTATAACTTACAATGCATCTTGTGAAGTAAACTCTAATGTGAGTGATTATTGATGTAACTTTTTTAGTATTGTTAATTTCTAGTACTCATACTGTTTTCAGGTGGTGGAGTTCTTGGAAAATGACAACATCGACATTTTATACTTTATCGACATTTTATACTTTATCGACATTTTAAATTCATTTATTGGTATGTATTTACACCCGTTTGAGTCATAACTCTATTCACGTTAAGTTTATGGTATGTGTATTGTCTGTAGCGATCAGTTATTAGTGTTTAAGATTTTGGTCCTATTATTATATTCACAAACTTCGCAACAAATGTTGCAGTTTTCGGTATACGTATAATGATAATGGCTTGTTGTGAATTAAGGTGTATTTGATTACAAGGAATAGTTTTTTTTGGGTTATACGTAACTAGTAAGCTGAAGGATGAGCTATAACAAACTGTAAAAGATGAAAAAATAAGCGCCGTTAGTTCATATCTTGATCAGCAAGATACACTTGGCTCGTACTCATCAATTTATCTTTTAAACCATTTATTGATCCATGTGTTGTAGATGCAGACCTTTTTGTGAAAGTTATTAGTTAATAACATCAGTTTGCTTTTTAAAATTCAGCAATTGTGTATACGACGGTATTTGAGTCTGCTCTATAAAGATGTTAATTCTGAACATTTTTTTTGAAAGTGAAAAATATTCTGAACTTGTTTCAAAAAAATTGTCCGTTCACTTTATGTAAAGATGGTTTTTAAGTACGAATTTAACATTTGCAAATCGGTCTAGAACAAGGGCTCGTCAGCAAATCGGTGGCAAAGATTTTAGTTCCTATGTCAACAACGCTATTGCAAGAATTACCTAAGAGTGAGCTGTCGGATTTGTTTGATCAGAAGATGGCACAGGATGATGAGTTCAGAAATGCTGTTGAGAAGTTTCGGAGCGAAGAATGGGGCCGCATTTGGAGCGATCTTTGGGAAAACGAAACTTTCAAAGCTGAGGTACAAATGCTTAGCGATAACGGCATTGACCTGCTCGTAATACTAGACAAGGTTAATGCAACCTTTCGACAAAACTATGAATATAATGAACAATAAAAAAAACATTTTAACTTTATTGAAATTAAAATAATCACATCCCGGAAAAATCTTGTTGAACGCAAATAAAGTTTCAGTTCTAATACAATTTAATTTTAATTATACCTTTCTTTTTTTTTAAATACCAGAAAGTTATAAAGTCGCCTGTACACACAGTTATCTAGAAATTTTCTTCCGTGTCGTATAATCTTGGAAAATATTGTAGACATATATTAATAACTGGCTTGAAAGGGGGCTCTTAATTCATCATGTTAAGTAGGACTCTGACGGCTTTGAAGCTTTCTTTGGACCTTGCTTTTATACCGTCACAAAAAGTTGCTCGGAGCGTCAGTTTAGCTTAGTTTCAAGATATTAAACAAGTACACAACGAGACTCTTGACAGTTCTTTCCATTGCATTTTAAGATTATATTTACTTACTTACTAGATTATATTACATTGAAAATTATTTAATAAATAATTTAAAATTACTTATATGGTTTACCATATCTGAATCGTCTGAAGCAATATCGCAATTGTTTGGAGAAGAGTGATAGAGCCAGTGAAGCTTTATTTGAGACTTTCCAACTCAACTCTAAGTAGTGACAAGCTATATGTATGTCGGGGGTTAGGTAATATGCCTAAAGTGCTATTCAAAGCAAGATTAAGCCACACATAAGCATTTGGTATGAATGTAAAAGATGAAAATTAAATCTGGTTTGAAGTAATAGCAATGGAATTTAAAATTATGTGATGTTATTCATGGTGTAATGTGTGGCTTTGTCTGCGCTGTTTGTTATTATTTGATCGAATGAAGATCGAATCAAACGTATTGGTCCTACCACATTTTTACAGTTCCATAAGTAGCGTTTCTGGCTGTACGTTGATAATCGACCCACTAAAATACAACTTATAAGCAAAGGATATTATAGTATAGATGAATACATTAGTGACAAGGATGCCTGGAAATAATAGTGTCGAAACCAGTTCCGCACAGGTTTAAGCTTTTGTAATTACCATGTGTTGTTTAAAAGATGTGCTAAGGAGTTTCTTTCGCCGTTTCTTCTCCTCATTGTTAATGCACCTTTTCGAGACGGCGGTAGAAGCAAAAAAATGTCATTCATAAGTGGTTTTACAGAATACCTATATGATTAAATGATTTTGAATTTGAATTTAATCACCTACATTGATACAAATTTTTAAATGTATTTAATGGAAAGATTATAGTTATAGGTTCGTTGTAGTATAGTTCTATATACGTTATAGTTTCGTTATAAGTATAGATTATGACAAATTGTATTACTTCTACAAACCAATTCATAAATTGCGTGTGCAAATATCGTCTCTAATGATATTCCAGTACAAACAATGTTCTATAATCTGTTGTCTATAAACAATAGTTGTTTATTTTTATTACTTTCACAAATTGCAAACAAGAATTTGTTTAAAAAACACTAGAGGAAAATGGTTAGTGCAACTGAACAGACCGTTTGAAACGAACGTCCCTGAAAATACTTAATATCCCCAGTAATTTTCTTTTGAAAGTATACTTCGTATTATATTTTCTTCCAATTTGTTTCAAAATACTGGAAAATGAGAAATGCGCTTGTTCTAGTTCTCCTGTGTATTGGACTTACTTCCGGATTTATTGTTCCCACTAGTACCACAGAGGTGAGTAATAACGTCTCAAACTTACCATTTTTCCAACTTGTAGAGTAATACAATAACATTTTTAGTCTATAATATTTTATTTAAATATAAAAATAAATGTGTTTTTTTTTATTATTTTTAAACTTTTTCAGGCAAATAACTTAACGCAAACTATGGTAACAAAAAAACAAGATGCTATTACAGCACATGAAGCAATAATGAAAAATAATTCTATTGTTTCAACGGATTTTAATTTACACTTATATAATATCAAACCAGATGATGCTCAACAGGAACTGTATAATGAGGGTTCGAAGATAAACAAAAACATCGAAGAAAGATCATTTATTCTTGTGAATCAGCGGTGGAGTAAGCAACCATTTAAAAGTCATATAATTGATACAAAGCTAACTAATTCAGTAGGTAACGGTCATGATTTAAAGAAAAAAACTAATTTAAATGTATTTCAAGAAGATGCAAGAGAAAACGTACTCCCAGAAATGGGTGTTGTACATACAAAGTACTTAATTGATAAACAAGAGCTTTATACGGAATACAATAAAGCAAGAAATAAAAGTAATCAGTATTATACAACAACTCATAGAATCGATAGTAGATTTCATTCGATTCAAGATAATTCAAAACAGTATGTAGGGAATAAAGTAATTGATAACGAAAATCACCTTGGAGAGCTTTTAAAAACATCCTTAACAAGGCCCTCGATAAAGACATATGAAAATGTAGGATTAAGAGAAATTAAATTTAAAGACCGTAATAAGGCATTTAAGAAACATTTCACGGAATTTACTAAAGGAAACAATTACATTGATACGATCAAAAATAGAAAACAAAACATTACTAAAGGATATAAGGAACGAGATGAAAATAGCTATTTTTTTAGGGATATAATACAAGATCCACTGAATGAATCATATGTTGACATTCTCACGCAACAAAAATTATTTCATTTACTGTTGGAAGAACAAATTCCTTATAAACAGGCTGTATATAAAAATTATAGTACTAGTTGGAGCAATTCAAAATATTGTCGAAAATGTGCTCGATTAGCTAAACTATCAAACTTAAATATTGATAAGGAATGTGACTGTAGATGTGGAAGATATATACATTTAAAAGGACGAACAGAATCTAAGCATTAAACGATGAGAAATTATAAAGATGCCAAAATGGAAGAAGTAGTTAAGTAGCCAAAAATTTGATTGAGACAGCTAAATCAACTCAAATCCTTAATTATTACAATCTTATTAAAATCAATAATGTATTACAGTTAATATAAAGGATATGGTGATTTACTGATAATAATTTTACACACGGTTATTAGTTAACACTTTATAATTAATATTAGTGTTAGCTTTATTTTTAGCCCTTAATAGATTAGGAATACTCTTTACTAGCTTTTTTGTTACGAAAACAAATAGTTTTAGGAAATTAAACAATTGAGGGTCTTGAGTTTATTTTCTATCTTACTTTATACGACTATAGTCTGCTATCACGTGATAATAATAATAGTGTTAAAAATATTAGCCTTAAATTAAATACAAATATTAATGTAATTAAATTTTGTTATTGATATAGTGGAAATATTTGTATTCTTAGAACATGTTTTACGTGTTGTAATGATTTCACGTCAACGATAGAAGAAATCTTAGAATAGACTATGGTGATATTTGTTATATCTACAAGTGATATTTTTTATTCTTGGATTACCGCAATAGATAAGATTAGTATGTAATAGTAAGAAAAAGTTAATAAAACATTTGTTTCTAATTCCCAGCTCCAGCGAAATCAATTTCTATAACGCTGAAATGAGACAAACATGACATCGATAAAATGCTTCAAAATTGTAACAATTTTTCGGGTATAGTTATTATTTGTAAACGACAGGTTTTTCGAAGTGGAGTGATAGTGAGTAATAACTGGTTTATGAATAAAATACTGAAATCTGTCTGA
>PDGT01000039.1:2857511-2877812 GCA_003671415.1 Megathymus violae | reverse complement strand
CACAATGGGATGTGACCGCTCAAAGCTATCACACGTATGATCGTTGCGACCCGAGAGCGGCCACTGCGACCGAGAGATGGAATGCAAACACTGCATGAGATGGATAGCCGATAGTGAGCTCTTTATAAAGTGGTGCTGGACAAGACAGTAATGTAAAGCTGGAAAGAAAGGAAATTTAAAGAATTTTTTTAGGTTCATTAACCCCATGAAAAAAAAACATTTCTAATAGATAAGAAGAATATACAAATTTTTAATTTTGGAAAGTAAACAATCGAATAACAGCTATTGTAAAGTGAAAATTGTGACACATAATAAACAAAAGGCATTTTATGAGAGAAAATATTTTATTTATAAATTATTAAAAACAATTTGTTACCTTCTCAAAATCAGGATATGGTTATTTGAGGTATATGACCGTCATTATGTCATCTAACGGTACCACAAATTATTCCGTCCAGTTGATTCGAAGAAAATCGTGTAGGAGAGACCGACAGACAAGCAGACACGCAAGTGATTCTCACGCAACACGAACGAATGATTATGCAACAGTTCGATTTTTTTTTGACTTGTAAGTGGTTCTCAACTAATGTTTTATGGGTTTATAATTTTTTTACCACATGTTATTAAAAACGGCGGGTGAAAAAATTGTTTGATTGTTACATCCAGAAAAACTAACTCATAAACTTTCTTAGCTGTGTTTGTTGAGGGAAATGACTTCTTCGGACTAGCGTAGTTTTAAAATATTTGTATCCTTGAGTTGACTATTTAGAAAGAAAACATATTTTCTTCTTTAGAACAATATATTTTCGTTAAAGCATTTTTATTTGTATGTTATTGTTGGTCAAAATCAGTTTTTGTTAAAGTCACGTTGAATAGTTACGATGTTAGAAAAAGTTTAATTTTGAAACAAACTTTAACTTTGAAAGTTTTCACCAAAGTGGTTCTGACATTTCTGTATGAAAGCATAGCTACAAGCCTACCATTTTGATAAAAAAAGTCGATTCGGTGGCCAGTTATTAAATATGTTGATAGATTAAGAGATTATAAACTATAGATCATAAAATATAAATGTGTATATGATTATTAACTTACCATCAGGTGAGATTGTTGTCAAGCATTATCTTACGAAAAAAAAGAAAATAATCATAAAGCATTTAGTGATAAAATGTCGTTACTAGAATAGTTTCTGAGATGATGAGATGATGAAAAATAACACATCTTTTTTAATTTAGTGGAATAAAAATGTATCAGTGTAATTTATCTTTGCGACACCTTCCGTGAAGCACGTTACGACATACTGCCACGTTCGAATTCCTGAATTCCGTACAGTATCGAGGTAGAGAATGTTCAATATTCAATTGTTGTTTATTTTATAAATTTATATTGTATTTGATATTTATTTTAGATATAAATTAAACAAATACATGAAATAAGTAGTTTTTACTTTAAGACAAAGAAAAAACACTTAAAAAAAATTTACTGACTTCATAAAGACAAAGACACCGTCATCACAATTGTCGGTAGGTGAATAGCGCATATATTTTATTTAAATTAATAAGTAACAGGTTTTGTCATAAATTATCATATTGGAATTATATAAATGATGTAATCAAATCATGTTATGTAGTTTTGTATTTTGAATTGAATCTGTGTTTCATCTATTTTTAGAACCATTATGCATGCATGTAACTATATAAGCAGATCGCGCACCTGATTGTATGTCCACGTGTGCCCAACACTCTACTGAGTAGTTTCCGTCAAGTCTTATTTCCTAAGTCCTAATCATAAAGGAGTGCTGTTGCCTTCATAGTGAGTATTCCTAGATGCAAATAGCTCAATTATATACTTAAAACACAGTTAGATTATTGTAATCCGTTGAGGAGTTGCATTTTTCATCTCCAGAATAAATCTTTAGAAACTGACATGATCGATGATATACAATGTAACAGTAGCAAATACCTGAAAATATGGAAGAATGATTGTTGTCCATTAAGGAGTTAATATTTTTGTCTCAAAGACACATCATTAGACCTTGAAATGGTCTATCATGGAACTTTTAAACAGGGCTCAGTTAATACCATTCGATACAATCTTTTGATTCAGAACGTATCATCATATACTCACCATATTTGAAGGGGATCATCTAGTATCCGAACATCCCCTACTATACACTAAAAGCACAATCATCAAAATCGGTTCATACCGTGAAAACGAAAAATAAGTTAAAAAAAACATAAACATGAACATAAAACCTGCTCTTTTTTTCACTTGGTTAGTAATTATATTCTTGAAAAAGAAACCTAATAATTTTTTTGGCTTTGCCTGGGCCTATTAAAAATAATATTAACCAAGAAACATCGGGCTTCAATTTCCTATCTTAACCAAAGATGATCTAAAAATAATGACATTGCGCATCGATCAAGTCGTTCAAAATTATTATTATTATGATGATCACATGCGCAACGATGCAAACGTAATACAAGTGTGCAAAGAAAATGACGTGATCCTGTTTCTAGGTGCTTTCCGGCAAAAAACAATCACGTTATTCGGGAAACAGAAAATAACTATATGGAAAGAAGAGATACCTAATATTGCGGGATGGCGTTGGTCATGCATAGTGGTTCAAAGGAACTTGCACGGTTGTTCCCATAAAATATATGTTGTGTTCTTCCCAACGCCAAAACACAATGACTTTATTGCCAGCAAAATTATTAAATTCAGTGATTATCAAATAATATATCGAAAATGAAAGAATACAAACGAATAGAAATATTTTTTTAAGCGATATATTGTCAAAGAAATGAAATAATAAAAGTTGATAATCTTGTATTCAATATTAAAATATAATTCAATGACCATCGAATGAGCAATGACCATCATCGTGATAAATAGAAATTTGATATAATTAATAGACTGTACATCTATTACAGTACGTATAAAACAGTCGAGGATAAGTCTATTTAGTCATAATGGTGAATCACCGCGTCAATCATTTTGTTATCTTCATATCCTTAATATTTCTTTACGGATTTATCACCTGGTAGCTGTCGAAATGACAACTTGGTATTTCTATAGATATGTTAATATACAATTACTTGCACCATTCATTTTATGGAAGTTTAATTATTTAAAGATGAGAAAAATCAGTCTTGAATTCACTTATCTTTGCAAAGGTTATGAACGATGAACAGCAATTTAAAATTCAATAAATTAATATAAGAGAGCAGGATTTTAAATCTACTCACCCGATTGGGGAACTTGAACAGATTTAGGTATTAAGTGTTAAACTTTGTATAAGCAGTTTAGCCTTATTCCTAGTGTTAATATTGTGAATATCACTCTTCTTTTGAAAATTTTTAAAGAAGTTGTAACGTAAATACATAATTTCATCGAAAGTCACAATATACTCGTGATTTTATACAGGAGTTGGTAATTTAACATCTTTCAAAAACTTTACATATAAGAGTCCCTACACATTAAGGTGGGTATGGTAGTACGGGTTGCTTTTTTTGTAATAAAGATAGATTCCATATTCATCTCTGGATAAAATGACAGATCATAAGACTTTATCGCATTAAAATAACCTAATTCAGCTGGTTTTTCGTCTTTTAATAACCTCATTTTCTTAACAGTGTAAAACGCGAAGCTAAATAAATCTCTGTGGTAAAGACTCAATACAAGTATTTTATTGCAATTGATGTATAAGGCCAAGATCATTATATAATTTTCTAGTTACGGTGCTACTTTACTCTTAACAATTTCAGTTGGAATTTGGTGTGACTTTTTAAAAACTTCATATATTATTTTTTTCCCGTTAAACAGCAAGTTGTTACAGATATTAAAGTCTTAGGTCCCTCTTTTCAATGTCGTTGGGTTTCACACTCAGGTAACGAAAGATGGTAACATGTTTAACTTAGAGCTGCATCTTTCCTTTGCTTCTTTTATCTAAAATTATTTTAATGAAAGCCGATCGCAGTGTTAAGAATCGAATTATTAATTATTACTTTCTTTTTTGTCGGCAGCACGTCAGTCCTTATTGAGACAGACATGCACGGAAGTGACGACCATATGCAATAAAAACACAATGCATATTTACGTTTAAAATTCAAAATAAAATGTACGATCGCGATCTTGTGTTGATATCAGATTGCAATTGGTATTCTCATAGCATAATAAGCCATTACTACTTCAGTAATTACTCTCATGAGCTTAATTTTGAATAGGAAGTTTTAGGAACTCTTTTTTATGAATTAATTTGTTTGTATTTTCACTTTTACTTGAAGATGTTGTATTAAGAACACAGTTAAAGTTTTGTTAATAACATATTTTAAAATAACTAAAGATATTCTAAGTATGAAGTGAGAATTCCAAGTAATGAATGTATCTATTATGACAGTGCAGCAGTTTTAAACAATTAAAGATCTTTCGAGACTTCTCAAGGCCCTTTAAGTAGAGTTTATACTTACGATCTAATTAGTGCCAGCATTTTTGTTCATTGTTTTGTTTATTCATCAATCCTCAGATAAACAAACAGATAGCATTTATCTGACGAATAGCAAAAAATATCCATTTTTCAATAGGCAAATAAGCTTTATTCGATGAATAAGGCAACTACCTAATGAATAACTTTATGTCTCTATGTCTATGTCTATAACTATTTATTCGACAGATAGTTACATTCAGAGTTACCAACTGGATTTTAAATCGGGGAATTGGACGTAAAAAAAACGGAGCATTAGAAAATTTTTAATAGCAACCCTGCTGATCTCATTCAATTAATTTCAATGACAGCTAATGGAAACAATATAGTAACCTATGTAGCTACTTAGTTATTTCTTGAATTGCATTTATTACAAAGTAAAAGTGTTATAATTATGGATTATTACTTGTTGTAATGTCACATTAATTAAAAGCGCGCTCAATATTCCTCCATACAGACTTGTACTTGTCGACAAAACTCACAAGCAATTGGATCTCAGCAGAATTAAAATTAGCGGAACGTTCTCTTTTTTTTTGAATCCATTCGCAATAAAAATTGATTGAGAAGACTATATTCAGTAAATCACACGAATAAACAGAGGTAACCTAGAATTTAATGTCATTTTTGCCTGATACAATATAGAATTATCTGTCCTGCTCAAGCGTTTGTTTATGCAATATGTTTGTTTCATCTCCCTGAAGTTAGCTTTGTACAAGTCGAACTAATCGGTCGAATAGTTATTCGTAGGATAAATAACTTTATTCGATTGGTAGTTATCTAACGTTTTATCTGAGGATTGAAAAATCGGCCTTTACAGAAACAATTTTCGTGGTTGGCAGTAAAATGATAATAAGAGAGAAAAATAATGCAAAAACTTTCTTAACCCTGAAAGATTCTCCTGATCATTGGTGAGAAATATCGACAAGAGCTCATTAACGTATGTGTATATGCGTTTAAATTTGATAACCTGCTTGAAATATTGCTGTATCAATCTGCCGTTTCAGATTAACATTACTGATTTAAGTTGGTAGTACCATTTTTATACGCTTTTATTTAGCTCACACTTGGTTCATCTCTGTCTGTCGCCGGCAGGAAGTTTGGAACTTAGTGATTAAAATTTGAGGCATTTCTCGACCAAAAAAAATCTAATATAATTATTGTGTGTTAAGTTTCGATGACAATACGCCATAGTGCAATAATTTTGAAATATTATTTCATAAATTTAATTTAATGATTTAATTTTATTATAAGCTTTCATTGTGACATCTGTCGTCACGACTGGAACTACGATTTTCGTTCTTTAAACTAGTACAGTAGCATATATTTTAGTACCAATATCGTTGCATAGATAGCATAAAAACCATAAAGTAACAATAAAATAAGAAAAAAAAAGTCTTTTTTATAAGATATTCAGCAGGGTATAAATGCATATACATATTTATATTAATTGTAATTATTTAGTTCGGTTTGCTATTAAAGCGTTATTTGTAGTTTTTTTTAACTATATTTTATATTGTAAACCTGTCACAATATACAACAATTCTTATCGAGCAATTAATTATTTTTCATCAGACTTGTTTCATATTAAAATTGAGAAAAAATGTTGCACACAATTTACATTTTTTTTAATTATTTAAGTCACTAATTCTAAGTCATTTTGAATTTTATGAGCGTATCCTATTTATGTACCTTTTCAAATTTTCGAATTTCCGTATTAAAATTGGAATTTTGAAGTCTTCAACAGGTTCACAACTTTGAAACTTGAGCCGACATCGAAAAGCACCGTTGAAAATGTCGAGATGTGCATATTTTATTTCGCATCTCAAAACTCCGTCAAGGAGAATTCCCACGCGGCTCCTATTTAATTATGTAGATGCGAATGATCGTACCCATTTACTTAGTTTATGAGGGTATAAACGACCCGCTTGTGTTTGACAATGCCTTATTTATTTTTTACGGTAAATTGTCAAGCGCTTATAGCTGTTGACAATATTTTTAACACGTCACGTGTGTATTGAATTGTAAGTAATGATAATGTAACTATGACGGGGCTGTATCCGTGTGTGTGCGTTCCACATGACGGTGATAACGATAATATAAATCTTAAAGCACTTAAAATATTTATGACTGAGTAACTATTAGGAGTACAGATTAGCCTAGATGTACCTATGTCAAAAAAGGTCATTGAAATCCGAATCTAACGGCGTGGTATGCCGATTGCATATACGCATGAATGATTTTTCCTTTCCTGTAGAAATTAAAAAATGTAGACAATGATTTGGGTTCTACTGTTAATTGTGAGAAGACATACATATATTCTGTGCTTTTATAACATTTTTGCATCCCTAATTCTAGTGGTAATACATAGATGAAGGGATAATAACGACGAATGCTTAATTTCTATGTGATAGATTTAGAGAAACTCCGGTAGGTATGACAGACGGATACGAAGGTGACTAATTGTAACAACAACAACGCTTGGTAAGTAGATATAAATAGTAAATTAATGATACTATGATGATGCCAATCGTAATTATAACTGAGAACAGCTTCTTAATTACTCCCATCATAATAATACAGTTTAAGGATATGTTCGGTATGATCGGTAGATTGTGAGGTGCATCCAGGGTTAGAAGAGTACCTAGATCTAGTACTCTGGTTAAAGAGTTAAAGGTAAGCATATTAAATTTTTTATTTATTTAATAGGTTATGTAAAAATAGAAATTAAAAATCCATATCTATGTACATATGTCTTAGGGTACTACTAACTTATTTTATATAAACGTGTCTGTCAATAGACTCGGAGGAAGAAAGATAATACATAGAGCGTATCTACTGTCAAATTGAGGACGTAGTAATTTATGAGCATATGTGTGATATATTTAACCCTTAAACTTTCTTCATATTCATATGTTATAGCCAGTTTATCAAGAAACTTTTGGCACCACATTTTAGTAGGTACACGAAATTTTGAAATCCTGCCTTTGCACCGCTACACAAGGAGTACGAATGCAAAGAAATATTAGGGGTTTCGCTTCATACATATAATTGAGTGATAAAAAAATATTATCTACAGCAAGGCATATATAGGCATGAGAGAGTAGGTATCTTTGAAAAATGGACCGAATAGACATGAGTAGTTGAAAAAACTGTCTATTCAGTTCAGTTGTAGACGGTGATCATTGAGTGAACAGAATGAGCTGTAATTGCTTAGCATTCAATAAAAGCGCAGATAAGAAAATAGTAAAAATGTTAACTTTCATATATTAACAGTTTATTTCAATTAATCAATAAATAGTAATAACGATTAATAATCATTTTAGGAAACATTTTTAATAAACCTTGTTGGTTAATTTTTAGTAATAAAAATCTCGGTAGGTATAATTTTTTTACCGTAAAGGCATGTTATGGTGGACAAATAAATGACATAGGTACAATTTGATCTAAAAGGTTATAGTTGAAGGCTGTGGGACACCTTTTAGCTTAAAGCCTGAATGTTATATCTCCTATTAAATATAATGACTTGTGTGGCGTTAAATAGGAAGCCTTAACTCGTATATCGATTCCAAATTACTGGATGGCCATTTAACAATCTAGATATTTGTTATTGATATTTGATGTATTCTTTTGTGAGTTACATGCGTACACCGTATTTATCTACCTCAAAGGGGGGGCCGTTGGGAAAAATTAGTGCCGCGGTCCCGTCGCACCGGCCGCGACACGTTGAGTAGGTACGCCACTATTTACTGCTTGATACTGCAGCGCACTGTCTTTATATGATAACTATATTTTATCTTATGTTATATTTGTTTTCTTTTTATATCCCGTTTATAAACCGCTATTTAATTGCTTGTTCACGTGTGTTGTTGTACAAGTTGTGAATAAATGTATATTTTTTCTTCTTTTTGCACTAAGCACGCGTATCGTACGATTAAATACATAGTGTGCATTATAATTATTTATTTTATTGTAATACCATTTTGTAATGTATCTAATTACCATAACTATATGTGGCTTGAAAGTGCGTGTGTCGGATCTTCTTCCGACCTTAGAGACACAGGATTATTTGTAAGTTCGTATACAGTACTAGCTTAATAATTAACAGAATTTATAGATAAGTATTTGTCAGTGTAGACAAAAATAACTTTATCCACATCTATGGTAATGGAAAATCAAAAATTAAAATATTAAAGTTCTTAAAAAATCACTAGTTGACGGTAACAAGATGGTGGGAGTACGATGTGGTAGAGTGACACTTGAATATTAAATTTTTGTTTATATTATAATTTTTCTTTTATGTACTCTTTCAGTTGGGGTTATCGTTTGATTCAGCTTGTCGCTCCATCCTTGCAGGATGTATCGAAAAGGACAAATGTACTTTTTTTTCATAATATGTATAATATCGCCATTATAATATCTGCAATATAACATGTACTTAATTTTATGTATACATATATACTCGAATCTTATTGAGGAATATACGCTTTTTTATTTAATGAAACACAAAAGAATATTGCTAAGTAATTGTCACTTATTTATCCATCAAAATCAATCGCACACCAGTGTGTTGTAAAACTCGTGTTTCTTAACATGAATTAAATAACCCAAGAATGTGGTATTTAAATGAGAATATTGCCACAGCTTACTAATCACAATACTGCTGTTTATGCTGAAGGATGTGACATCTTTCTTTTATGGGCGTGACATTCTAAAAGATCGTATAGCAAAGGTGGTATTATCAAAGGTGCGGTGAGCATATTATCGCGGGTCACATCGCTGTTAGGGGGCTTGGCCAAGGGTCGTGACCGTGCGTTTCTTTGTGCCTCGTGTAAAGAAAGATGCGTGACAGATTACTTTTGTATAAATAAAAAGCAAGCGAGTGTGTAGAAATATACGAACTTTCATAGAACATACTTTACTGCGGTTACCTATCCCGTGAAATTCGAAAGTAGGTATCTGATTTGTATCTAATATAAATGTAACTGATTTTCAAAACAATATATGTAACCATCTATTTACTTCTTACATACTTTGTTTTTTTTTTGAAGTTTAGAAGAACACATATTATTTGCTGCATGTAAAACCCTTCCACTTTCCAGATTATTGTGTGTTATTTGGTCGTGCTTTTTTATAATATTAAAACAGATAATTGATTCTATTAAATTATTATGTAAGGACAGGATAGTGTTTAGAAAGTTGCCACCGTAAAGTACTCGTAGTTTCATTATCTATATCTATGCCAATATTAAATTGAGAAAAAAAATGTTTTTTTTTGCATGTTTGTGTGTAATGGATAAAGTAAAAACTGCTGAAACAATTTTTAAAACTCTTTTACCTATCAAAAACTACAATATCAGCGAGTAACAGAGGCCATGTTTTATTTAAAAGATATTTAGAAATCGCCACGAAACTTGCATTGCAGCGTCAGCATATCTTTCGCATGCGAACCCGAGAGGGGGGTTTCCTAGGCTATACAAAAAAAACCAAAAACAAAAAATATATTACAAAGAGAGAGTGTGAATTTTGTGTGTTTGTGTATATGCAGAAGGTAATCTCCAGAACTGCGGCATGTATTTGAAAAATTCTGTTACTGTTTGAAATGTACATTATTCCTGGTGGACATATGTTATATATTAAGTATTTATGCACAATAATGAATTGTTAAACCCAAACAAAGTCGGGAAGGGCCGCTAGTGCATAATAAAGGTAGTCGAATGTCTTCTAAAATTAAACTTAGGATAGACGGGTGGAATCTGAATCTGAGTGTACAAAGAGAAATCGATTGAATTAACACAATACAAGGTTTATCATTGACATATTTTTGAAACTCAATAGCTAAGTTATCTTTTCTCATTTTGATTATAACCACCTACAAGAATTGAAATAAGATTTCTATTAACAGTTTGTTTTGTTAAACAATTTTAGAAAGTTAAATCCCAAAAGATGAAGAGGCAAGAAATTCAAATGGGGTTTTTTTTTCTTACTCTTACGGTCGACACTTACTTTTGTATGGCTATACATTAAACTCATATCCAATCAGTCTTTTGTTTATAAAATTTCAAAAGGCACCTAATATCGAAAACGCGCCTACATATATATATTTTTATTTCCATGTGATGTTAATATTCGTTATTCAATTTCTTCACGTCACGCGATTGATTGATGTGCTGCCATTGAGACGGCAGGAAATTTACCTTTAATTTGCCCCAGTTTTATTGACACAGGTACTTACTTACCAAGCAATATTGGTGCCCTACTTTTTATAAAAATCTTCAGTGAATAGACAGGAAATAAGTAATTTATATATAATTATAAGAGGAACGGTTACACAGAGATTGAAAGAAGGAAAGCATATTTTTTTGTTGGGCATACTGGCAACACTGACACAGGACTATTTTTTGATGATGCCATATTGATTTAGATAAGTATAAGCTTATGTAGTAACGCTTTAAGGAGCTGCCACTTGTTATGTATGCCATATAAGTTCTAGACTTAATAATGATGTATAGAAATGGATACAGTGAAAATTCTATTTTCAGTGGGATAACTATTATATACTACCATATATATCTGTAGTGTCTGTCTCTCTGTATTCGTATAAATATTCATTTCATGACTCACTGACATCAATTTGAGCATTTTGAAATTCTAAATTATGTCTATCTGTCGGTCTGTGTCCCATTATAACTGAAGAACATCTTGACTGATCTTAACGAAAATTGGTATACAGTGAGAACATGTGTTTACACAGATGTTATATAAAAAATTTGTAAACCTAATGATGTCTAATTATTTGTTATTATATATTGTTGTTAAAATACATAATTATTTGTTCAACCCGAACGAAACCGGAGGGGGTCGCTAGTATAAATATTAAAGTGAAGATTTTTATTATATACGTATTTGTGTTTGAGTTACATTTGTATTTAACTTCTTCAATACATACATCGACAAGACCGCTACTCTATTCAATGACATATTGATTGAAATTTTATTTTTTCGTCTTATAGCTGCGTTCAGAATTTCTTAATTAGTCCGGTTCAGCAGTTTGTCCCTCTTACATTGCTTTGTATTTTTAATTTTTAAAACACTTCTTAACCTCAACATCTGACCTAATTTCATCGCAATATTGAGTCTTGATTACTTTATTTGTATTTGGAAAGTGGTCGTTTTGAATATTTTTAATAATTTTACAGACTTAACAAATAGTCAGTCTCTTTATGTTAAGTGGTAACTCATCTGTGGACATGTGTCGTAGATACACTGCCGGACCTGAAGAAAAGTTCTTTTGGTGCGAAAGAAGCTCATTGCATAATTTGCATGTGTACAACATAATGTTTCTCGAAAATTGGACTGCAAAATCGCTATGAATCCAGTCAAAGGGATAGAATTTCATTCTTTGGCCAGTGGTGCGAATCACTTAACGATTTAAGATTTAAAATATTTCGTTTTATTTATAGCAACCATTTCAGCAAATAAGCAATTGAACAGTTAAATACGTGGTGATAATACATTTCAGGGTATAATTTTGAACTGATTGCAAGGCAATAATTTATCATTATTAATTATTAATATTTAAAAAACCTTATGGCGTGGACGTGAAAGTTTCTTAATCCAAGCGTACAAAGGGTAATCTTCTCGAAAATTTGGACAGCTTCGGGTAATTGAGTAAAATTCAATGTTTTTTCAAAGTTCCAAAAATTCTGTTGTTAGGCGAACAAAAGATGTAATTAAACAACCCATCAACTGTATAACAAGTAATATTTTGAACGTAGATAATTTTACTCTCACTAATTGTACTAAGCTGCGGTACTGCATTAGCACTTCATATCATCAATTTATATTCATAATAAGCGATTTATTTTGGGTGCAACTCAATGGCCGTCCACTGCATTATAAGAATGTCTTCATGGAATCGCGAAGCGAGTTGACTTGGAGCTTACCACTCCATCCTGCAATTATAGGATTTAGTTTATAAGTAGATTTCTTTCTAAATTTACATCACAACTTCAACAAAGTGGAATGCATACTAGGTCACCTTATAATTCGGTTACAATAATTGTCCTAAAATTTCAGCAATAAAAGTAAAAGTCTAATTTTAAATTGTTTCATTGTCGTTAGAGCGATTTAATTTTAAATGAACCTTCTTTTTTAACTTCTTCTTTTCTTTTTTTTATGTTGATAGCTGACAAACGAGCAGACGAGCCACCTGATGGTAAGTGGTCACCGTCACCAATGTATATCAACGAGACCAAAGGAATCGCTGATGCGTTGTCAGCCAGGTAATGAGAAGAAGGTAAGAAAGAAAGTATTGGCTCTCTAAGAGTCGTTTGGCGGCTGACTCAAGCAGGAGGGTGGTAGCTAGCCAGGCAAACTTTATGGAAAAATAATAAATACCAATAATAATATTAACGATTTAATAATAATACTGATAATACCATAATAATAATACTGATGTACCAATTAGGCTGGCTTCTGTTGCCTCTTACGACATTCAGTTCTGCCAGCGTGGGATTGGGGGGAGTATTCTAGGCCGACCCAATATGGCCAAAAACTTATTTCTTACTTACTTTAAAATTTACATTTATGTTGATTTAAAAGATGTTCTGAGGAGTTCAATCGGCGTTTCTTTCAATATAAAGCACCTTTTTGAAACGGTACTAGAAGCAAAACGTAACGTGTAGAATTGTTTTTGTAAAATATATGCCAAAATGATGTTGAATTTGAACTGGATAGTATTGAACCGAATGATCTTCTTCGGATAGAGGCCATGTCGTTACGTATTTAAAATGATGATTTAGTAGCAGGAATAATATTTAGTACCTGGAAAAAATTTTGCCATGTCGGCCTATCTAGATCTAGTGGGGATTTGTGTGACCATAAGAGGTGACTTTTGACATAATTGTAATCGTTTTCTGCAGTGTATATGACAATACATTCTGCAGTGTGCCCATAGCCCAGTTAGTAGCGACCCTGCTTGCTGAGCGAAGGGTCCCGGTTTCGATTCCCAACCGGGGCAGACGTTTATGTGACAGATAAATGTTTGTTCTCGGGTCATGGGTGTTTGTAATGTCATATTTGTGTATGTCCATGCCTCCCGCAACACAGGAAATCCTAGTGCGGGGGTCTGAGTGTGTAAACGTTTATTATTTATTTGTTTACAGTGTGCACATGTCTAATATTGAAAGTTTTAAACGTCATATCATTTTCCTATTAGTGTATTTCAAGAGCTCGTAGCATTCCTTGTGACCATAACAGCTTCAGGTTTTTGTAACGAATTGAGGTGCAGTGATGAGCACCTCCGTACTTTGACTTGTGCGAATGCTATAACTGCATCATTTGGACTGGCCACTAACCAACTTATCCATACTGGCGGCGCATGACCCAGGCCTTCTCAATTAAGAAGAGACTGTTCTGTACTGGAAAGCTTGTTGTAGCCAAGTAGGTACTATCACACGTCTGTGATATTTCTATACTCACGTTTCAAGTCACCAAACTATTATAGCAATGTATCAATTAACTCTTTGGTTGACCTCAGACTAGGCATATAGTAGTGAGGCCAATTATTCCAACAGCTCGTTAGTCACCACGTAGGAGAGTTTGTAATAGCCCAGTGGTTAGTTACCACTGTTCATAGTCGAAAACGTGGTCTAAATTGATAGTGCTATTCGAAATTTGAATTCAGTCCAGTGAGGTGGGTGAATCTAATGGGATGGAAATTTAACAAGTGTGTGATATAGTTGTTAGCAACTTCACCTTCATTATAATAAATAATAATTTCTGTGTTTTTATTGGTATTGATTCATTAGCGATACTGCAGGCACGAGTCCCACTTCGTATTCAGCTCGTAATTGAAGAGGATTAGAGTATTTTCTCAATGCTGCTCCAGTTTGGAGTGGTGAATAGGATAGGCAAATTCAAGTATCCAAAGCATTTGCACTATCTGAAAGCTTCCGATATGCTTTATCGACTGGTATATTATTGGTTGTAATTAGGACTAAGCGACGGTCTGATTCAAATCCTTTTTTATTGCTCTAAGGTACATGTTCTTAGCTTTACAATTTTAGCGAAGACAACGTAACACATATATGCTATATTATCATAAATATTGCACAGATTACTAACCTGTGACAGATTATGTCATGTCATGTCACGATTGACATTGAAATTGTGTTGTTCCATTGTAATTTCTAATCCGAGAAAAAATAAATAAATACATGTAGGTGTGTTAACAAATCACTCTGTTCTGGTTAACTGATATATTTCGTTAACTTGGATTTAGAAGTAGTCGCAATTGTTGATTTGTAATGCAAGAACATTTTTCCCGATCTTCTCTAGTTCTACTGGAGAGTAAAAGATGAAATAGAGTATATATTAATTAAGGTAAAATTAAATTTAAATTCAGACATACGCTATACAAACAGGGCTTTATGACGGATATAGATTATATATTTCATAAATTTAAATTTATAATTTTTTTGTAACAAACGGAATATAGGTTCGTAGTGTACAGGAAAATTCAAGTGAATTTTTTAAGTCCTTAAAATTTTATAACATTAATAATGTTTCTGGATACATCCACATACTGCAACACTGTCTCACACGAATTAGATTTTGAGTTGTACGGATTTTTCCTTAATTTGCAGAATTATCAGAAGTAGATTAAAATTACGATAATTACTTCAAATATAAAGTAGAAATGTTTAAAGCTTCCAAAAGCGCTAAAACTTTATTAAAATACATATATTATTTATTTAATTATCTTTAATTTAATTATCTTGTACACACTATAAAACTACAGGAAGCAAAATGAATGAATACTTTGTTCAAAGACGCTAATAAAAAATAAGTTCCAGTAGGCCCAATAGAAAAAAGAAAGTGGAAAAATGGGACAGTGAGACAAACTTAATGTATTCCTAAATAATAATATATATCAAACACAAATATGACACATATACACTTAATGTAGGGATATCCTATGTTTATATTCTTATAAAATCTTTTAAGAACCGCAACTTTATTCTATTAAATAGAAAATATATTTATTAATTTGTCTTCACTTATCTTATTTTCAGTTTAAAAGTGAGATCATTTGAATTGTTTACTAAATAAATATTGATTTAAAGTTATATGCATCTTGTGTCTCTGAATAGCCTTTCAAGTATCTTTGAAGCGTGCTTGTCCATTGGTAATGATTAATAATTTGCCATTGGCAAGGACGAGAGTACTCTTAAGTAATTATCCATCTGTGTATTTGTATTTGTAGATTAATTAGGGTTTGACAATTGCAAATCCTTTAAGATGGTAACTATTAATAATATTTAAGTACAAATGATTGACTAACAATGAAATAAATTGCACCTACTATATGTGTCAGTCTATCTTCTCGTTACTAAGGTCCAGCGGAAATCAATAGTGGCCATGGAACCAGCTACTGATAAGAATTATAATTTTTAAGTTTAGAACACAGTCAGCTGTATTATTGACCATTCATGAGTGGTAAATTTTTTGTAGCCTGAAGAGCAAACGGAAACCAAACTTCCCATCTGACATTAAAAGGTGATATGTATTTACTGTTTACGATTGTGGGTAATTATCAAAGGAGTCATCGATGCAACGTAGGCCGTTTCTAAACATTTAAGGAATAATCCAATGTCACACTTTTAAATTTTAGAAACTCAACCAAAGAGTTTATACTTTGTAAGCATTCAATGAATTTTGAATTCGTTGGATTGAAATAAAGTCTTACTTTGTATAATTATGTAAAGGCTTTTAATGATGTTTGTACGAGAGATTAAAATATCCATACCGCAGTACGAATTTAAATCCATGTTTGCTCGTACTTCGTGCATTTGGAGACCAGTTCTCGGTTACGGATAGGGTTGCCAGTTACAGAATGCTCAATTGTGGGATGGGAGGCTATTAAATGAATTTGGTTTTTAACTCTGCCCTATAAAAGGTTTCTGTATCCCGCTTCGCGGTTATATATAATTTTGTGTTTAAAAATTGGACTCAGTCATAACATTGCTATACATTTTTATCAAGCGCTTCATGTTTACTCCATTTTATTATGTTACGAATGGGTTTTCAGAGTAGCTCGAACTACTTTACTTCAGTTTCCCGGCAGAATGGCAGACTTGAGTGCAGGGGGGATGCATATAATTTTTTTCAAATTACGAGATTTAAAAAGTTAATTAAGTGTGAAGTTTACCAATTCGCACTTGGCCAGGGTGGCAGGCTACAGCCGTAACCTCTGTCATTCTGACAGGCGACCAAAAGTGAGATAATTATGGGTTGTAATGAAAACAAATTCAGAAATATGATAATAGACTTTATCAATCAATCATCTTTGGCTTCCAACCAATAAATCAACTTTTATTTGCACAATCTTTTTCTAATTTACAATTTAACGGCGAAATTCATTTATTTATGGTATACTTCCGATACTGCGATATGAAACTCTCCATGTGTATCAATTAAAAGAAAAGTTGGGCTTGATAGACACACATATGTATATGAGTAAGATACACAGATGAGTAGATACATATGCGAGAAGCTATATAACCTTTTTTTGTACTGGATGTACTGTAAAATGTTATCAATAGTTACACGTAAGGATATAAATAAATATAACAAAAATTACCTACATACTCGAGCTTCTATTCGCCGGACCGTGAGGCGTCACTCTGAGAGTAAATAAAATAGACTCGCTTGCAACGGATGCTTCACACAGTAATGAAATATTTTATTGCAACGTACAAATGCTTTGGAGAATCACAGGTAAAGGTTCTGTTATCTCTCTTACAGTAAGGTCTCTTACAGTATCATAGCGCGATCGAACTTCGGGACTACATATATCAGAAATATGCCATTGTCATTGGTAAATTGGTCTTTCTCCTATTGTGAAATGTACTTCAAATCTTGAATGTAACGCTGAATTTGAGATTTTAAAACATACGCAAGGCTATTTGAAATAGCTTAAAAAAGAAGTTTACGATTCATTTGTGTAACATTTCATTTCAATGTCACAAATATTAATGTTTTAATTCATTATAGATATCTACAATTTCTTTAACTAATTATAATGTCAGTATTTTGAAAGCAACACTGGATAAGTATTTCTTGAGCGAGTGCACCTTACCACCAAAGATTTCATCAGCGCTTATCATCTTTCTACAGTAGTTGCAGTAAGTTCAGTTAAATAATGTATTGTAATCACTTACACTGTGTAAAACGACAGATAAGAAAAATAAATATACATATTATAGATTTCTTATCCAATTTCACATTGAAAAAAGCTATATATATATATTTATATTATAAAATTTGTATATATATAATTTTAATTCATTATACATATCTAAAATTTTTCTTATGTTCGGCCGTATTGGGGCGGCCTAGAATATTTGAAATTTATGAAATTACACCATCAATCGCCACTTATCGTTCAAAAAGTTTAAACAAATTTACCCTGATCACAGCTGAAGATTCTATAACAACAATGTATTGCTATTTTAAGAAATTCGCAAACGTGCAGTGCTTTATGAGCTCTCGTCCTGTACGAACGAGTTCGTGAGAGTAATATAACTGGTTTGGTTGTTACTTTTTGGTTGTTACTTGGTATGTGTTTGAAATAACGTGGAAGAAACGCTTCCCTTACATTTATGCGGCGGATAAATGTTTGTTCTCAGGTCATGGGTGTCTGTAATGTCTAATTTGTGTATGTTCATGCCGCCTGCAATACAGGAAATGCTAGTGTTAGGGTGTGTAAGTGTGTGAACGTTTATAGTTTACCACTCTGCTTCCGGGATCACTCATGAAATGTTTTTTGTATTACGGTTGCTTTAAGGGAGAGACAGTAATAAGCGGGTTCTCCACTATTACCCGTATCTTGACCGGCAAAGCGTCTTTGATACCGTTATTGTTACTAACGTTCAAAGGCGTTCATTGACCACTAACCGATTGATGGCCCATTCGCCCATTTGTCGGGTGTTGGTATAATATTAGCAGGCCACTTCAGTGCACAGGTTTCTCTTTATAATTTCGCTGAAATGGAGCTTATTCTTTTGCAGATTGGTAGAGGTGTTCGTGGCAAACCCAAATGTTAACGATCGCTTAACTTAACATTGGCTTAACGATCAGTTACGATACAAGCCGTTGGCCGCTTAAACAGCTTTGTTAAAGAATTGCAAAATTGCTTTGCGAGTATCGGATTTCTTTCATCCTTGAGTTTAAAGTAACATCTGCCGCTCATAGAGCACACTAATCAATTATGGAATAGGCCAAGATATGAGGCCTCTTTTTGGAAAATCGTTGGATTTTCTACTAAAGATAAATTCGAGTATCTAATTTGTAAATATACTTTTAATTTTCAACAAATTTTATATATATGTATATATATATATATATATTATATATATATATTAGCGATAACCAGGAGATGAGAATGAAGCACGTACAGTTCGACGGCATATGTAACTTCGAAGTGATCAAGAGCGTTATAAGGATTTGGGAACTTCTGTGTTGCAGAGGTTGCGTCAAATCATTGCTCTTTCTTGTCAAGACATCGCATTTTGCTGTGAGGTCATTAATCTATGTTCGATACAATCAGGTAGGATAAGAACTTCCGAATAATAGTGTTGGTCACCTCCCCCTACACCAGCTTGACTTCATTGGACCACTGGAGCAACGCGCTGTACACTCGCAGCTTAGATTAAGAGGTAATAAATACCGTACTTTGCAGTGGGCTCCAAAAGAAATTATGCCTTGTAACTGAAATAGAATTAGTATTTACTTCTATGCCGATAGGTAGTCATAATCTCCAGGGTTACTAGCCTCGGGTCACCACTCCCAATATAAGGGGCAACGGTCATAATTCACCACGTTGGTCAACTGTGGATTTCACACACTTTCAACAATATCATGAAAAACTGTCAGGTGTGCTTTTTCGCTAACTTTTCAATTATTAGGTGAATGCATTACTAATACACGTAACTTTAGAGGTTAGGTTAGGTTATTCAATTTCTCTGGAGAACATTCAAATCATTGCTTATAAAATTTGTGCTCAATAATAGCTATTGTACAGTGTGTAGCTAAATCCAAAGACGCTATCGACTTCCCATTAGACATCTCTTCTATTTCAATTACATTTCGCAATCGCACGTCGTGAAGCGTGTTGACCGCACACCGCAACTCACTCCGCACTCAGCAGCACTTGAATTAAATTATTGGGAAGCCATGCGATATCACAGCTTGATTGAATTAAGCATTTTAACTTACGTTGAATGTGGATGGGATACTTGTATATATTGTTGATATTTGGTTGGCTGCAAATTACTCTATGTAATTATGTGTATTATCTGTCATATACTTACTCTGTGATATAAAATGATAGATGGCGTCTCCTTGTAAAAGTAATAAAATAAGTTCATTTATTTGCATATTTAGCATAAGATTAAAGTCATTAAAATAATATAAAAAAGGTGTTTTATATACACAAATAGCCTGAACATAATTTGTATTGATATAAGTAGGTCAATCAATAAGTTTTTTAAAAAGTACATTTATTTGAAAATAGAACACAGTATTTTTCATCATACAACATTTTTCATCGTGTTCAAACGAACCTTCACTTCTCACAGAAGCATGTGGTTCTTCTTAGATTAATCTTTAATATGTAGTAGAGAGTGTAAGTCAAGAGTCAATAGACTTTTTGTAAGGTATCGTTATCGTTTTATGAAATATTCCACTTACCATCACATGGGTGTGTAGACAAGCCTTGAGTTATAATAAGTGAATCAAAAGAGGGTACACAAGAATTA
>PDGT01000039.1:2829183-2857506 GCA_003671415.1 Megathymus violae | reverse complement strand
AAACGTTAATTTCCCGAACTACTGAGCAAAACATTTTGAAATAAAAAGGGAAAATGGTTTATGTGGTTTATAAAAAGAACAACATGAAAATCCTACACAAGTGTAATTTGGAGTTAACTTGTTGTATTTATAAAGCAGGCAAACGAAAAGTTATTTGGCGGTAAATGGTCATCGATGTCATTGTCAACCCACAGGTGGAATCAATTGTCGCCGAGAAGTAGCAGAACTGTTGTAAAATACATCTTAGTAACTTAACTATTGCAACTATTTATCCGTAAACAATAAATCCGTTGTTGTCAGACGCTAACGAGATGAACTCGGGACTCGATATCCTGTAATTGTTTTGGTCCCAAGAGTAAACACCGCTTCGACGTGGAAGCGATATTGTTAAAACTAATTAAGCGTAGTTTCACGGAATATTGACCCCCTACAGATGTATGTTGCAAAAAAATATCAATTTTATCCTGGATTTTATTGGAGGCCAGTTGGTTCTTAGCGTTTTCGTACTAATACTTCCTTTAGCCCGAGTTACTGTATTCTGCTCTTGCTCGATGCTGACGAGTCAACGTCAGATGGCCAGATTTCTGCAATTCGCTGCACTGTGTATTGGCCAGTTTTCTCATCACGCTTCCCGTGTACGGTGCTAAGCCTCGCCAATATGTAAAGCTAATTAAATGCTGTAAAAATATTTCCCAATTTTGTGGTTGAGGCGGGCCAGACACGTTAAATTTGCGTCTAATGACTTCGGTGCTACAAATGACCACGGTCTCCGCTCACCGTCAGGCAGCACGTCTGCTCGGTTGTCAGCTATTAATACGAAATAGGGTTTTATATTCTGTGTTATGTATTCTTCGGATTTTTGAGAAATGGAATACATCGCAGGAATTATTTACCGAGCTTTATAAGTATCCATATTTTTCGTTTCGTTTTGTGAAAATCAGTATGACGTACATCCCATATTTACTATAAGGATTCTTTCATACGACAAGCCGAACCCTCACAATGTTCGTTATCAACATCTATGTCTATTGCGAAATTCTCTGTAGACTATCTAATTTAGTAGATTTTTGTCTAATGAAGTAGAGGGATAATAGTCTCAAGAAACCAAATACGGTTCACGAAACATCTCTTCTTAGAGATGTTTTGTATATCGGGTCCAGCGCAAACTCGATGAATACCTCTCATTGGTCCAACCCAATAAGCGGTTAACAATTGTTGAGTTCCCGGGAACTCGGCGGAGGCAAATTTTAAATGTAATTAAGTAATGCGCTTCGTCCACGACACCCAGTTCTCATACACCGTATTTTGTTTTAATTTGTCAAGTAAGACAATATTATTTATTAAAGTGGGTATCTTTTAATCAAATATTAAGAAGATAATTATTCAACCTATTTGCTTTTAACATATGTACTTATTATTCACAACTAATCTTTACGTGACGTGTCTTGACAAAATACTTGACGTAAAATAAAAATATAAGAAAGCCACTTAAGGACAAAATAAAAAGGAATCGTTTTGAACATTATTTAAAAACATTCAAAGTACATATAATTTACAGAATTATTAGTGAATTTACAGAGGAGTCGGCCATGGTGTTTATTGTTATTTTAAATCATATTAATATTATTATACCTTTTAAAAAAATTAAATGGTATAACAGGTGGGCTTAATGCTAAAAGCATTCTCTGCCAGCCGACCTTAGGGAAAAACAGAGACATCGAAGGCGGTACATAATAATATATACATATTACATACATATACATATATGTATGTATATATATTATAAAGAGAATAGTAGAATATGTATAGAATAGAAAAACTACGATAGTATATATTAATAAGAGTAATCGATTTTGACATTTATTATTTTTTTATCTCTCGGAAAAGGATGTCTCCCGTCAAATCGCATTTCACTGTTCTAAATTAGGTAATTATATATCACGTAACCAAAGCAGAAGACATCAGTAGTGTGCTTTGGGAGTTTTTATATATAAAGTAGCGTTTATTTATTTATCATATTAAAATATAAGATTACAATATTAATTATATAGTATAAAACATATTTTCATTCATTCATATATTTTAAAGTTAACACGCGTCCTACCTTTATTGCTCTATCGTGAAGGAGACCCTTAAGGAAAGGGCATTATTGAATCGCCATCACTAGTTACTTGAGGGAATCCACTGATGAATGCTGACCTACAGCTCACTACGAAATGAGACAATTTAATTGAAATCAGCAAATTAATGTTGTAAAATGCAATTCTGACAATTAAAATACTCTAACTATTAATTTTAACCAATTAAACAACACTGAGCTGTTCTATTTCACAATTCATTTTAATTAGATAATACAATCTAAGGTCTTAAAGATATTTTTAAAGCATTGGGAGTCGAGATATTTGGTCCGTCGAGTGCTGACGCTCATTATCTTCTCAGAGAAATATCAAATAGCAGAAAGATAAGACATGAAACCCAATTGCTGGAAGCTTTCTCGCTAGCGTATATGCATGGTTATACGACGAGGGAACGGTGTCAGCATTTTAGGTAGTGCAACACAAAAACCTAATTATATACACTTATTTATATTAATTATATTATTTTAATTTAACTTTATTTTGAACATCTCTAATTATAATTAAATATATCGGTCATGTATGTAAATGTGTTCCCCGGCCGGGCATCGAACCTAGAACTTCTCGGACGCCAGGTGGGGTCACTACCAACTGAGATACGGGGTCGTCACAACAAACTAATAAACTTACTATGAATGTTGAGTATATTTGAAATTATTACTCGTAGTTAGATACAGGGAAATTCAATACATGCTAAAGGAATTGTAATAATACTGGTTTGGGAGTGATACGGAATAATGCAGGTAAAACACTTTGTCAAAACCCTGAATGTCACCATCAATGTACTATCTATCAATTATTTAGTTAATTTATTGACATTGTGTTGTGTTATATGTTGTATTGTTAATAAAATGTTATAAAACTTTGGTGAAATACATGAATTTGGAAACACCTAAGAAAATTATTTCTTATATTATTAAATACTCCCTATATATGTGATTTCAGAATTCCTTCCTTATCGAATTTGGCTCTTAGCTTAGTAATTTCGGCTGAAACTTGATGAATTGATTAGTAACAATTATTCCACTAACAGCTTCGTGTATTCAGATTAAGACAAACGTGGGGTTTCGTGTATTAACATTAATCCAAGTATATTTGTAATGTAAGCAAATATGCAACATTTTAATCTTCTGTAACAGAACTTCAGGTGCACTTACTGCCTTGAGAGCTGTAAGTAAATAGGGGTGGGCCATGAATCAGGGTAACAGTTTTCCGATAAGGGGCGGCTAGCCCGATATATGTACATGCAGGCTGTTTTATTGTTCCCCTATTTTCACCGCGTTGGTGGACGCAAACTGGAGGTACAGTTTCATTAAAGAAAAGTTATCTTAAACATTGAATTTACGTGCCCGTTTTTAACTTGAACTTAAATAATCAACGCCATTTAAATGCAGTTCAGTATTAAGTCTGTTTATATGTATTAAATGTAGGCACGAATTTTTATTTATAGCTTAAATAGTGGATTCTCTCACTCTGTTTTTACAAATAGTTGTTTTAAAATACTGAATAAAAGTTTGTATGGTTTCAGGTAATTTCAGAAATGATTTCATAAATATTCTTATGTGTACATTTTAATGCGTTATGTTATGAGATATTGACTGATATGAATGTGAATTGAATCCTTTTTATGGATATTAAAGTAGCAAACGAGCTTGCAGTCATGAACATGTAGTGGAATTTGATAGGGGTCACACGTACATTCGTATATTTTAAAAGAATTGTGCCATTTGACTAATGCACTAAACATTGAAGATTCCACTTAATTAAATTTTATGAAGTAACCCGCCCAGGATTCGCCCTTATTTACCTTTAGAAATAACAAAAGCATTGTTTAAGCAAGCTTATTGTTCGTTTCATTTATGCATGTAAACTGTTTCTTTGGATGGAATTTTCAATTTGTCAGTAACACTTGCTCATCTATTCTACAAACAAGACTGTCACATCTCCATACAATATTGGGCCATACACGACACAAGATGACAGTTGTGTCTATGGAATTCTACTAGTTTATTAAGCTTTCACTGAAATAAGGAGTAATAAGGAACTATAATAATAGTGAAGTTATGGCGATTGAAACATAAAGTCAAAAACATGCCAATGAAAATAATGATTTGTAAGACCCAATAACTTAAGACTGATTTATTAAAAGCTTATTATTAAATTATAGTTAATGAGCGATATAAAATATAATATGATATATTAAATCATTGGAGCATAGATTGGTAGGTAATTACCGAATTATAATTATATGTTACATTTACCTATACTGCACATTGCATTACAGTGTAAACATTATTATATTATTATTTGTATATAATTATAGATTTACACTTATCTTACAAGAAACTAACAGAATTACTAATGTGTCAAAATTATTAATGAGTTTCGTAACACCTCAACATAAGAACATTACTGCAAATGCAACCGTGGCACATTAAAACTATAAAACGAGTGAGGAGACGTTAAAGCTGGCTGTTATTTGTTATGACCCAGAGCAGTCAATTCATTTGCCCAGATTGTAAAAATAAGTGGGTCGAATATATCGATTTTTGATGTAAATCGAGCTGTAAAACTTTTTATGTAGATATTATTATTTATTGCAATAATATTATTATATAGTGCAATATTGATTACCCACTTTTATATAACAATTAAATCGATGAATTGTTTAAATTTGAAAATTTGAAATGTACAATTAATTTATCGGTTAGCGATTGATGCATGGTATTCGATTTAATTTAAAACGTGTGTATTTTTTATTTATTTTGATTTCATGATTCGCAAGTTACAGATCCTTCTATTCTTTTGTATTTTTAAATAAAATACTGAAACTCATTTTTTAAACATAACTGAACTTGTTTGGCTTAAAGTTCCAGTCTTCTTTTGTATGAAAACTGCATTAGAAGATTCTTAAAATATCTATGTACATTGCTTGCGTAAAATCGAAGCGGGTAGTTTTGTTTTATTGTGGCGCTATTTCCCCGGTATCGGGGGAACGCAGCCGCGCGGAAACTGCGATAAAGTCGCGGCCGCTGGTAATGTACAGCGCTGGGTAAAACGCCTTTTAACTTCAGGACTACTACGGTGTATCTATTAGTTTCTTTACATTTTGATATTAGTATCTAGCAAGGCTAAGAACCAGTCGGAGCGCTCCTTCATTGTCAATCAAAAAATATCGGCTGGGTTAAGGAATTGCGGGCGATGATTGAATGAATTGCTCGTTTATGTCAAAATCGTGGTCGTATCCGCAATGGAGCGATGTGGTGGTGCACGCTCCAGATTTCTTATTTCCTATGACAAGATGTCCTGCAGCGAACTGCTAATAGATTAAAGCTATCTAGCGATTGGGAATATATTTATTAAACGGCGATTGACTGGTTCTGTACTACTACCATAGATTATTTTAGCTTAATACCGATATCGAAAAAAGTGCATATGATGTCAGATGATAGGACGATTGTAAATATACAGATTATCCAAAAGGTAATAATGGTAAAAGACAATGAAAAATAAAAGCATTTTCAATTTTGTAAATATAATCCTTTACGATTCTCATTCCTTTACCTTCCTAAGGAACAAACAACTCATCTAATGATATATCACCTTCGCCTGTCGATATCAGTAAAAATGTAAACAGTATTACAGATTCAGCTTTTTGAAATTTATTGGTGTAAAAATATACGCTTGAAATTAGCTTAAACTCTTGCCTGGCCGATGAAAAACATTAGGTACCTTTATATTAACTCGACCAGCAAATAAAACTAAGAAACCAAAATTAATTATTTTAAAATGACCTGTTAGAGATATAAAAAAAAATCATCTGCACGGGACCTTGTTACAGCTCCGCATTGCGTTATCGTATTCTCTTACGATGAAGTTTGTGACCTAGAATGGAATTTACAAAATGTTACAGATGAAGCTGCTGGAAAATCAAGAGTGTAATACATACATATGTTTAAGACAAAAATATATCTATGGAATAATTGCGCAACTGAACACGATTCCCGAAATAGAACGTGAAAGACTTCACAACAGTAGATATTTACTAACGTTTCCACAGTAACACAAAGGAGTTTTCCGGTAATCCAAATGTGCTTAAAGTTCATAAGAAGTCATACGGCCATTCGAAAATTTTATTTACCTACTCACTTGTGTTATGAAATTTGAGAAGGGTCGGTAATGTCAAAGCTTCTAACAAGGGTTGATATACGCTCTTTACTTCTAAGACTCTGCTTGAATTACCATGAAAAGTGACTTCAAAAGGCGCCTCTGATACCCTTTGCACGACTCAAGCTTGATATTGTTAATGTTTTCTAGCTGCCAACTGAATCATCTGATTCTGTACTAAGCGACTATGCATACTGTCTGCTTATAAAGGCTTTTGAGCGGGGCTCTAGTATTATAATATATTTTTTAAACCTTTGCAAAAAGGGGTATAATGGGCGGACTTAATGCCCTAAAGGCATTCTCTACCAATGAACAATTGGGCATTTATGAGATGTTGATACGTGTTACAAAATATATTACATATAAAAGCATATAAGCCTAAATAGTACCGTATTCAAAAAATATATTTCATTTACAGGAAATTAATGCTGTTGAGCACGTCTTCACATATGGGATTAAAAATTTAATCAATCCGAGGGCTATATTACCTACTTACTCCCACTTGATCCATGATTAAAAAAATACATATATATATATAAGTTGCAATACAACTAGGGTTGTATAAAATACAATCAATCAATCCAGATTGATTGTATTATGAACAAATTTGTTGTTGTTGAAGCATTATTACTTCAAATACATTTATAGTCGATTTCTTCAGTTACAATTTTCGTGCTTGGAGATGAAGTTAGAAGGCTCAATATGAATTTAATTGCTTCTTTGAAATTGGTTAAAACCGGTGAGCTTTGTAAACATTACATAGAAAATCTTGACAAAATTTGTAATTTTTTTCTTAAATTAAAGTGGTGTAATGACTAAAATGTAACGTAATTTGAAGGGTTAGCGCGCCGTCTTCAGAATATTTATAAGAGTGGTCTATAATGCGTATAACGTGAAGAAGTGCTGCTTATAACCGCGAATTACAATTACTGAAGTTCTGTCGATCTGCTCGTTAATGTGTTTGATTGTTGCTTTGGAATTTATTCTGAATTATGTGGAATTATAGGGAAGTTGTAGAAAAGGCTGTGATTTACAAATTGCCTTAGAAATATTTCCCTGTTGATCCCGTGTGTCAATGTTACTAATTTAGTCGCGCTTTTCCGCGCACTCTCCCGAAGTTTCACGGCGTATATGTATAACATATGATTAAATTACATAACTCCAAAATGGTTTTTTCAAGGAGTTTAAATTTTATTACGTGTACGGAGCTTCAGGTGCATTTTTTATAATTTTAGATGTATAAATTAATTTTAACGAAAATTTACGATTTTTGTGTTTTTTACCGATATTTTGATCCAATTACATAGATCATAGTCACGGTTGACTGCGATGGCGGGGAAAAACTGTTGACTTGAAAACTTGAAACTTGAAAATATTGTGAGGAAACATGTATATTTCAGAGTTTTCCATAAAGTCCCCAAAGGTGCCAAGCCATACTTCACCAGCATAGCGGACAATGGTTTTAACGCCTCTTACTATGCCAGGACACTTGAGCCCAGCAGAAGGCAAATTGTGGATTGCAGTGACGTATTAACTACAACATAAAAATGTGCATTTAAGGACATAAAGTTAACTATTATTATACTTTAAAAACGAATGAATAAAACTTAAACCAGTCAACAGAATATATTATTGGATATCGCTATACAAACACATATATGCTATGCCTAGAGCGGGAAAAATTTACACGCAAAAAACATTGATTGATCTCAGTTCAAAGAGCCCTTAAGTTAAAAGAGCAGTTAAAAGAACTCTTAATTTTATACAGAGGTTTGAACTTGACATTTGAGTACTCAATTCGAAATGAAAACGAAAAAAGGATTCAGAAATGATAAATTTCATGGATTCGAAACCAATAAGGCCCCTGAGAAGCACGAAAGAATTCATCTTAACTAATAATTCGAAGAAACATTTCGTACAAAAAAGAATAACGTATTTTACGGTCGTACAACATAGTAGAAATAAAATACCCACTTTGATTTAACTAGTGGAAAACTTTTACGTCACATCGTTCTCAAGCATGTCTGTTTTATATTTGCTTGAAACACGTCTCACTATAAAGTGCTTCATGGTTGTAAAATGCACCTCATGGTTATGGTTGTATCGTCAGCGAGTGAGCTGGTTTAACCGTGATCAAATATTATTGAAACCATACCCCATAGCCCAGTTGGTAGTGAACCTGTCTGCCGAGCGAGGGGTCCCGGGTTCGATTCCCGGCCGGGCCAGACATTCATGTGACAGATAAATATTTGTTCTCGAGTCATGGGTATTTGTGATATCATATTATGTGTAGGTCCACGTCACCCGCGACACAGGGAATCCTAATGCGGGGGTGTGAGTGTGTTAACGTTTATTTATTTATTATTTATTTATTTATTTGTTTTGTCGAGACGACAGTAATTTCTATTCTAGAATTCAGTAAGGAGCGTTGGAGTCAAGTTATTGATGAATTCTGTTTTAAAACTGAAATGATTTACATTTGCATATTAGGCTCGTATACTAGCTTACAAAACAATGTTCGTCAGACAAGCTTCTTCATTACAATCCATAATTGTCCCACCTTTGAGCTCAGGTTTCCTTTCACAATGACAGGGGTTAATTAAGACCGTGATCCGCAAGGCTGGTTTATATGGGAACATTATGGGGAACTCACCGATGAAGAGATTTTTTTTTAATGTTTTTCTTCACTCGTGGATCAGTGGAAGATCAGCGTCTTGTGCAATATTAAGGTGTTTTAACCAATTTAACTGAGAGACAAGAATTTAGAAAGTTCCCTCGTTCTTCCCAAGCCAAGGTAAAATTTTTACATTTACACCACACCAAACACATGAAGCTCCTCTCCATTAGCCCTGTGTATTAAATCTCTGCGGTACCCACTTTATCGTATACGAAATTATCGTCTATTTTATTCGCCGTCTTTCAGACAGAAGCCTAAAGTTTTAAAATACAAATAAACTTTTCTAATAAATTCGGCCGTCAGCTGAAACTGACTCCGTGGCTATGAAATCTGAAAAGGTTGGTCCAGGGTGAGAATCGTTACTTTAACTCACTCTCGAGATAAGAAACTTTGCTTCAGGATCTAGTGCTGACAATAAAGTTGTTCGAGTGTCTATCAAATGAAATCTTCGGCGAATCGAAATCAAATTTTGAACCTTCTAATTAGATGATACCAGTTAAATTGTACAATTTTTTATACATGACTGAATTTATCAAATAATTTTAGTGTAACTCACTGAGTCACTATATGTATCATTTTTACAAGTAAATTGAATGAATTTCTATTAAATAAGATAACAATTAATTTGACACCCCTATTCTTTAATGATGTACATTATATTGATAAAAGACCGAAATTAACAATGACAACACATTTGATCAACATATTATCGTCTTTAATACTAGTAATACACTGTAGTATTAGAACGCACATCGGATTTTCAAAATGTTTTGGGGTTGGAAATAACTGAAAAGGGCAATAACAAAATGCTATTATGTTTTAATGTATCCCCCAAAGAGTCATGTATCCTATCCAGGTCACCGGCGGTATAATGTGCACTAAATAAATATGACCGTAAATGTGGTCATAGGAACGCAATGCTGAACCACGCCATAATTTCTGCAGCGGAATTTGATAAATACAAATTTAACACGATGTTCGTTTGAAAAGCATATTAAATTTTGGTGTATGTGAATCAAGTTATAATGTATTTTTTGTCCCTTACATTGTTCTGTACAGTTTCTGGCAGTCTGTTTGTAGAGGGTAGTCTCAAACTACTGCGTGGATTTTCATGCGGTTGCTGAGAATTGAACTTGATAGTATAATAAACTGCTTCAAGGGTCTTCATAAAGGCCATGTAAAAAGTCGTAGGGTGATTTCTGTGGGCGTATGCTCGGTGGTTCTCCTTTCAATTCTCACCAATGCAATGTTACAGTTCTTAGTGATTGATAATGCAATAGTTTTATTACACAAAATTATGAAAAGAGCACCACCGAGAAGAAAGCACTATTCATCTTCCCACCATCTACCATCTAACCACTATTCAGCCATCTTCGATGTTATAAATTATATTCGTAAATGTAGCTTACGTCAAATATCTTTAGGTAATTAAATTCCATTATTTAAAAACTTTTACATTTTCCTTCTGTTTTCATGGAACAATGCAAAATTTCGTTTTCCCATTGTCCTATTTTCAAAAGAAAACTTAGGGAAAAAGGTAAAGGTAGCCCCTTTAGGATCCAGTTAGGGTGTGCGGTTTCGTAAATAGGTTCATATAATAAGATTTCGAAGTAAATTACAGTTCCGAGTTGACTTAGGCAGTGACGATAACACTGAAAAGGTCAACTGTTACTGAATGCCTTTTGATGCAATCCTTTCAACATGACTTATACCTAACAGTATTTGAGATTATGATGGGATTTATTTACGTATAATTACTATTATTCCCCCGATTATCGCCCCTCTAAACAGTTGGCTTGAGAAAGGTTTAGCCATAACATTTTAAATACCGAGGAGCGATATATATTTTTTATATAAATGAATACCCTATTTCATCCAAGGGTGGACTTCTCAAAAAACCTTTTTTTTGTGCTTTCGGGACTATCGGTGTACACTCTGGATTGATTGTTAGTCAATCGGTGTTGGTTTTTTTATTAAATATACATATGTGTATTGATTCATAACTCGATTGTTTGACTCTGTGAACATAATCAAGATATTCGTGAACAACCAAAAGTAGAGGACAAAATGTTTATCTGTCATGTGTATTACATATCTGCTCCGGCCGAAAATTTTACCCAGGTTTTTTGTTCAACAGGCAAGGTAATAAGTAATTGAGGTAGCATCGTCAAAATGTATGAATTAACAAATCTCTTTGTGACTATCATTTTTGGTGTTAGTGATGTCTTAATGTTAATGGATTTACAATATTGTATTTACAATATGTTATTGTAATAATAGGTAGTTGTAAACTTCATAGTTCATGACGACCCCGTAGCCCAATTGGTAGTGACCCTGCCTGCCGTGCGTGGGGTCCCGGGTTCGATTCCCGGCCGGGGCAGATATTTATGTGACAGATAAATGTTTGTTCTCGGGTCATGGGTATTTGTGATGTGATAATTGTGTATGTCCATGCCACCCGCAACACAGGGAATCCTAGTGCGGGGGTGTGAGTGTGTAAACGTTTATTTATTATTTATTGAAAAGTAGCAAATTACGCCGTCGCTTCGAAAAATAATTATAGTTATGTTTACAGATTGTACTAGCACCAAATAATAGTTACCTATTCATTTTTGTCAGGCGCTTCAAGTTTTTACTTTTTAATTTCTTTAAGTGTTACTGGGTTCTCAAAATTAAAAAACGATATATATTTATTATTATTATCAACATCATTATTAAATATTTTGTAATTTTAACGTTTTTTTTGCAGGGTTATTAGCATTAAAAAAGGAAATAATTAAATTAAAAAGATATTTTTTTCTCTAAACTTATTTAAAATAACTTTAAATTTAAATAATAATGCTTACCCCGCGGTAGATTTTTTTCGTGAGATATAAACTATAAGGTTTTGATTTAAGGACGTAAGACAAAAATTTCTGATTTGATGTTGAAATTTTTGATTAAAAATAAGTACCACCTTTGTACATATTTTCAATAGATATTTTGTTTCTCGTAATTATGTAATAATTTTATAATCATTACACAGATCAACATTAATTTGAAATCTAAATTCGTTAATCGGTATAAGATTGACAATGTTAATTTGTGACTATATTTCAATCAAAGAATAGCTTGTAGACTCCTTAGAATAATCGTTTTTGTAAACTATCCATAACGGATAACTGAATCACTGAAGCAGAACAAACACTATTTAGGTTTGATGTCTATTAGTTTTTATTCATTTAATAAACTAGTAAATTTCATAACCGTATAAAATTTAGCTATTTTAGTGCAAGCGAAAATTAGTTTAAATAAAATATTGTTATACGCGCTACACACTGAGATGTTTAAAATCGATGCCATTAGTGGTGTCTCAGTTAAACCACTAATCTGTTGTTTTAGTGAATATAAATTACATATCTAGTTAAACCTTCCAATACATACATACCTACTTACATACAGTCAAATATGCACACATACAAACAAGTTAAGTTGTATGGTATAATACACACGTGTAAAAATAGGGAAATGTACACAAATATCCCAGCTTAAGGAGAATTGTGTACGGCTATAGGGAGATTTCTCGGTGCATTTTGTGACGTCGAAACTGCTCGAACGGGGACGTAACGTAAGTGGTTGGTATGTCGTACGCGACGCTAGGAAATCCGTCTTACAGCTTCGCATTACCAAAAGATATATACGTCGTAGGTACATACAGCTATTGGAACTGAGGTTTTCTATAAACTGTAACTGAGTGATTTGTTTTCTCTACAGATATTTTTCAGAAGCAATGGTACACTAGTAGTAATAACTAAAAATTTGGGGAATAAATTTTAAATTTATAAATTGTGTTGCATGTTGACTTAAGTACATTCGAGTTTCAACGAAAACCAACATCGAAAATGTCGAAAGATCGCTAAATAAAAATAATAATAAAATGTATAATATTATATTTATTTTATTAATATGTATTGAGAATCTAATTTCTGATTATAATTCTTTTTCCAACATAATTCTGACGGTGCTCGTGAATGGTAAGGATTTTAACCGGCTGACTAAAGTGTAACTTGTAATATTACGTATTGTACATGTTGGTTAAATATTTTTATAACGAGAACAAAAGGCAGGTGTGCTACGATTTTTCTTCGTATTGGATGCGTAGGGTGACGTATGGCGCGTGGGACGAACCAACCGGTGCGGTTGCTTACGGCGTTATTAACCTTGAAACGGCACTTGCTTCTACATTAAAAAAAGTAAGTCCATATATTTGTGTTTCTTTTATTAAAAATAAGCGATCGTTTAAAAAAAATTAAATTTAGATTCTAGCCAACAATTAACTTCTTGAATTCAATAATAAATTCTACATTCACCTCGTGCAAAGTCTGAAAACATTTCCGTTATCTGAAGCCGCATATTAATTTTGGGCAGTATTTATCAGGAGACTATCATGCTGCAGAGTAGGAACGGACCACGCACTCACAACTTTGTAATCTTCGATTTATTTCTTCCCCTGTAAATCTTTGGGTTTTATTTCACTTACCGTTTTATATTGACGCCCAATAAGGGTCTATATTTTTACTATCTACAAGCTTTTCCCCTTCTTGTGGATGAAACAATTTCAAAACACTCCGCTTGCAGTGTCGGAGATCCAGTAAAAAACGCTTCCTTGCTTTCTTCTTGACTGGCAACGCATCGGTGACGCCTTTCATTATGACGCACATCCAAGAACTTATCATCGCGTAAACCTTCTATTCATTTACACAAAAAATAAAGAGACAGAAGCAGGGAATATTTTTACCATAATGTGCCTATATTGTACGCTGTTATTTCGACCAAGTTGTATTGATCGTGATCACAGTAACGGTTTGACAATGGGTTCAACTCACGATGAAGTAAATTTTATTCACTATTAACAGATTCCGAATAATCTTCAAGATGCCTACCGTGCAAGCGAGAACACTTAAGATTTTATTTCTCGTACCTGCATACTCCAAGTAGAACGGTACAAACGATTCAAGCTTGTGTGGAATTATTTTTAACGCAAACACTGCTCGAGTCTTGAAATATCTTTTATTTATATTTAACCGTATTTTTTTTTAATTAAAATATCAGTCACCATAGTTAAATTCAGAGTATTCGTTTGTAATTACCGCATTTGGGAAAATCATAAATAATAAAAATATATCTTTACTTTTGTAAAATTTACCTTAATGTCTGGGTTCCGTTTAAAAATATAATACGTGTTTTTGCCAACCTTCCATAAAAAGCACTCATACTATTTATGACACCTAGTTTTGAAAAGATTATCAGTGATATCGCTTGATATTTCCACGATTTCAGTCTAAATATTTATAGTGGCCTAAAAATTTCAGTTGTCGTAAGATTGATTCGATATGACATTCTTTAGGTAGCTCCAGAAAAAGTGAACTGGAGTCAGATCCGATGGTGTTGTTGGCCGGAGTATGTCACTAAACCGAGAGATGATTTTTCTCACGATAATTCTCTTATAGCGACCATGGATGTCTGTGCCGTATATGCAGTGATTTTAATTTGTTAAAACGTCTTTTAAAGTTTAACTACCTCTTTAACTTTGAAAAAAAATATTTTTTGGGTAAATTTAAATTTAATATGCAATCTGGATGCGCATTTTCTGAACCTCAGTAAGGAATTATCGTGTGATAAAGCTAGCATCGCAAATTTTTCTGCAATTGTTTATTATTTGTTCTACGTGTGAACAAAATGATATTCCAACGTGTAGTTTCTGCTTGATTTGAGGCTATTCTGAGGCTGATGACTATTCTGTAACTAGTATTATTAATTATTAGTATTTATAATAAGAAATTTTTATACCAGTAAATATTCATTATTACTTTCTTTATTTATTAATTTGTTTATTATAATATCAAAACATTTGGCATTGAAAGATAAGGGATTTAGGTAAATTAAAATATTTTTAAATTTGCTTACTAGGCATTACTGGACGGACAAATAATAATAACGAAACGTTAATAAACCTAAATCTCCTCATTTATAACGATCCAACGATGAAACTGAGGCTGATGCCGCAAAATTATTCACACAACAGTTTAACGTACATTTATAAAAGAAAAGAGGATAAAAACGTGGTTTAACTCCACACCGTCATAATATTTGGGTGAAGATAATTTATATATTTTATTTACAATGAGTATGTAATTTTTTACTGGTTTTTGCACATAATAGAGTAAATATATTTATAAAGGAACTCATGCTTTTATTACAAGATGAAAAGGTTTATGGAAATTGGAAATGAACTCAAGCTGACGATTATTAATAGTCTTTATTGGTAGTAGAAGAAAAAAATGACGTGCTTAAGTGTATTTACAGAATACCTAACTGATTAAATGAATTTGAATTTGAACGTGAGTTCTCTTCGAGAAACGTTAATGCCAATATATTTTACCTTTTAAAAACTCCTGTGAGGAGAGATACTTGTAAATAGTGTAAAATTTACTATTTTTTAACTAAAACAGATGAAAGAGTTCACGTGAACGATACCCGCGGGAAGTATTCAAAATATGTTTGCATAATTTTTCGTTGAAATATGTACTGTATAAAAAATTATCACCGCCGCGTCATGTCTATAACTTCAATGGCATCACTGCCTCATCATAGGCCAAGAGGGAAGCGGAGAACTCGCTTATTACTAGTTCTCAAAGACTGCGACTGAAAACACGTTACAACAAGATGCCAAATAGTATTGTAACAAAATTAGAACTTAGTACGGGCAGTGGGTATAAATTTATAATGCATTAGCTGCTTGCCCGCCTTCGTTCGGAAGAAACAATTATATAATATATAGATTTAGATGAGATTAATAAATTGTGTCTACACTCCGCTTTTCATTCCCCTCTATGAGATATATAAGTAAGAGATGCTTTTCGTAGTGATGACATAACTAAAGTACAAATTTATATTAATTTTGGAATATGTTTTTTTTTTGCAATTTTGGAAGCTTATTGGATATTTGTAATAACTTCACACTCTGGTTGATTATCAATTCGAGTCAATTGGTGACTAAATAAAATTGTCTGTAATATTTTGATAACAAGTAATAAAAAGACGACTAAGATGTTTTTTAGTTGGTTAACCAATTCCAAAGCAAAGCGAATTGCGTTCAAACTTTCTAATTAAATTATGTTCCAAATTCAAAAGTCATTCCGTCATTGTTATTAAGTGCGCCGGAATGACCCATTTTGCTCGCATTTATCAATGAACCCTTCGTCCCTTTTCAGATGGATAGGGTGAAAATAATTTTTCAAATAAGTCTCATGGTTCCGAAGACTACTGTTCGCATACACACATAGGGGGTGTAAGGAGTTTCATCCACTTTCGATCCAAAACCAACTTCGATTGCTCGTGGTATACTCTGACGGACAACCGATTAGCGATTGGCGATGGGTCTAACCAATTAAACCCCGACGGCATTTGCATGTTCGTAGGATATTTTGTCCGCACGGGTTGCTACCACCCTCCTTGTAAATCGACCGTGAAATGTTTGATACGTGTCGGTCGCAGCCTCGGAGAGCCAGTAATGACGCGGGTCCTCCGCTTGGTTTTCTTTCGGCAACGCATCGTTTTGGTGTTACTGATGTGTATAGGCGTCCGTGACCACTTACCATCAGATGGCTTGTTTGGTCGTTTGTCGACTACATACATAAAAAATAAACCAACCAAATTAGCATTCTCTTCGTAATACTAGTATAGATCGCGAATTCTGGGATCACGTCTTACCCCAAATACTTTCCACTCTCGACCTATCATCTACTTGCAATTTCCCTTGGATTTTTTGAATGTAGTAAGCGTACTCATTACAATCCTTGTCTACACCGTATGTATATTGTTCGTCGTATAAAGGATCATCAACCCGTCGGTTTGGTTAATGTCGTGGAACCAGATCCAGTACTCGGGTCGAAAAGTATCCCAGATTATAATACAAGTTGCAAATATCCCAAAAATCTGGATCTGTTCAGTTGTTTTAGTGTTATACGTAGTCTGACAAAATCAGATAAACAAAAAATTAAAAAAAATATATATTTAGGCCTCTATATCGATAAGAAAGTCTACATTATTAAATAAAAAAAAAATGTTTAGAGTAATATTTACAATATACAAATTTGGCCTATTCACAATTCTATTATTAGAATAGATTTAATTTAGGTTAGTCAAAGCAACTAACTGAACGTCGTAAGCAAACCTAACAACGAATCCGTTTGTAAGACGCACTGAATTTAGAAGGACTGCGCTAGATTCACGGTCGGTTGGACGCAGTCAAGCCACAGTCCATAATAATATTATGCAGGTATTCAGATGGCTAAGTACACATGGAGGGGTCGGCGGGGAGTGCTTTTAGTGGAGAGATTTAAATATCCTTACGTTATCCTTCTACGTATAGGAATGTAGGTTAGACTACTTTTTAGATATACAAATGTTCGTTCAGGGTATAATACATGTAAATATTTAATTTTAATGGATCGTTAATTATTTGGATTATCCTCGTCTTATTCACCTTTAGGTGTGGTATTTTTGGTTCAAATTGAAGTCCAACCAAATAGAGAGTATAGTCTCTTAGACAAAAAAGGATTTTTCCAAATCGGTTAATAAATTACGAGTTCTGAGGTAACAAACGTTAAAATGTGCAAACTTATCATCAACCCCTCCTTTTTTGTAGTCATTTGGGAATTTTGCATTTTCGACTGACGAACTTTCGACTCTTTCGACCGATCTTGACGAAAATGAGTATTATAGGAAGAAGATGTGATTTGCTCAAATGGCAAGCTATATATTTTATATTATTACATAAATCTATAGGTACTGTCTGTACATTTAATTTTATTTTCATACTAATTGTTATCGTCCCGCTTCACTGGGCACTTTGAAATTTCATAATTATAAAGTTATATCTCCACCCGGTATAATGTACTTTTCAAATACAAAATGTTTTTTTATGCCTTGGACATGCTAACGAACAGACGGGTCACCTGATGGTAAGTGTTCACTGCCGCTTATGGACACTAGCAACGCAGGGGGCGTCACCGATGCGTTGCCGGCCCAGAAGGAAATGATAGACCCGTTTCTTGAAGGACCCCATGTCATAATTTGGAGGGAATATCGATGCAGGAAGTTCGTTCCACAGTTTACACGTGCGTGGTAGAAAGCTACGCGAGAACTGAACTGTGGAGGAATACCAGGTATCCAGGTGGTGTTGATGGAACCTGGTACTCGGTGATGTGCGGTGACGGAAATTAACCGGGGGGGGGAATTAACCAAACAGTTCTTCAGAATATTCCCCATTATACAAACGGTAGAAATCGCACAAACTTAAAATTCGCACTCAGTATTTGTAATATTATTGTGTATATATTTCGCGGGAATAGATCCATTTACCAGGATTAAGTATTTTCCGGGATTAAAAATATCCTAGATCATGACCCCTAGTATAAGTTACTAATTTATCAAGTATCATCTAAATCTGTTCAGTGGTTTTAATCTGACAGACAGACAAACAAAGATCCCACAAAAAATGTCTGGTGCTCTAGATTGATAACAAACTGATTTAGATCAAAGTTTCTAAAAATATATATATATATATATATAATTGGCTCTGTTACAATTTTATTGTCAGTATAATATCTCGTTATTATGGTTGTATGTTATTAGTTATACTTAAATTTTTGGAATACGGATCTGTTACCATCCTATTTGGGTATAATTCATAATTCCATCAATCCATAATTTTCAGTGTGGTCGATCAGGTAATCCAATATCAGGGGATTAGTGTTTAGGGTTAAAAAAGTGTAATGTGTGTTTTGTGTGTGTTTGTTTTTTCCCATACATCCTTTCTAACCAATTCTAAACCAACTTTCCCTACACATGGTATCCTCTGCGTGGTATACGAAACAGAAGTGCTAGTCTTCTGTATTCTAAATTCAAATTCAGAATCATTTAATCATATAGGTATTCACTAAATACATTTATGAACGTCATTTTTTTTGCTTCTACCACCGTTTCGAAAAGGTGTTTTAACAATGAGGAGAAGAAACGGCGAAAGAAACTCTTTTAAACAATACATGGTAATTACAAATGTGTAAACCTGTCCGGAACTGGTTTCGACACTATTATTTCCAAACATCCTTGTCATTAATTTACTCATCTATACTATAATATCCTTTGCCTATAAGTTGTGTTTTAATGCGACGCTTAAAAGTTCCAATGGGCAACTCGCGTATCAACTTAGGTATCTTATTATATAAACGAACTCCAAGCCCCATAAAGGAACGCTGAACCCTTTGAAGACGATATGAAGATGTAACCAAATTATGCCTATTTCTTGTTTCATGATTGTGTGTATCACTTTCCTGCTTATACGTAAAAAGTTTTTTTGTTTAATAAATACTAAATCTAGTTTTTACATCACACAACTTGGTCGTGTCTTAGTTTCAGTATCGGAGAGCTAGTCGAAAAGTGGGGTCCTCTCTGCATTCCGCAGGCAATGTGGCAGTTCGGATGTTCATGAGCTACGTTGACCATTTTTTATGTTACTGTTGATAGTCACTGTTTATGGTAGTCACTGGTAGTTTACAGTTACATGACTAACATCAAAGACATCCCGGTAGGTTTGTCGATTGAAAACGAAGCGGGGGACCCACATTATACTGGCTCTTCGGCACTACGACATTAACAAGCATGAAACATTTCATGGTCGATTTGAAAAGGAAAGCTAGCCAGTCGGATAAAATACCCTACCATTTGGTTCCATGGCAGTTAATATACGTCGGACCACAGATTATAACGTTATGCAGAAATGCCGTTATGCGGCGTACCGCGTATGGGAAGATATCTTTTCCCCCATAAACCTGTCTCATTGTGTTAAGTGTTCTGAGTTACATAGTTCATGCCTCTCACCGACCACTGAAAGCTTAGTACTAATTCAATATTCTTAGTTCTCTAGGTTTATTCAATCACAACTTTGCTCCTTGAATAATCGTATTTTGAATTTAAAGTTAGTCACACTTTAAATGGGGACTGATTTTAAAGGATTTTGCAGTTTCATGGAGGGTGGTGAATTAATGGAAATGTTTGCATTTACATCAAACTTGGGGTAAACTTTGAACAAGCTGCTGTTTCATTAAGATGTCCTATTGCCTGCAGTTGAACGAAATGACACGGAACTATTTTCTAAATTGAGTGTGTACTGTTAATTGCAGCTTAATAGGCCTAATAGGTATTAAGCTCACGCTCGGTGCTAATGTTTTTATGCAGGATATTGAAATATTTACTTTCCTCTATAAAGTGAGGAATTTATATACGTTACCGTATTAGTTCTCTATCTATTCTATGGTCTCCGTTTCTCTAGTCCGGTCCGGTCCGATCTCTAGTCTACGTTTTTCAACAATATCTTGTTGAACTGAACGTTCAAAATGTTGAAATGTTTAATAAACTCATGTAAAAATGAAAGAATCACGGATCTATATTTATTTATGTTTATTAATAGGAGTTTGGAAGTAGATAAAAAATTAAATAAATCGTGTTTTATAATGTAGAAAGCAATAGTTTCGTAAGATTTTAGGCTCCCAATTAGTTTCTCGCAAATCGCTTTCGAGGTTTTGAGATGGAAGACTTTCTTAAAATAAATAAGGTGTACTCGCGTAGTTTGTTTTCACTCAATTTTAGGTTTGTATTTATTTTAATAATGTGTCGGTTAACATTTATACAAACTTATTGTAATAAGCTTGACCATAAACGCAAAGTTGGATAAATCATTTGAATTTAAGCACCTTGTACAAACGTTATAGTTAACAGATAATTTAGCAGAAGTATATGATGCGGTACCAAGCGTGATGTGATATTTAAATGAATATGTTTTTAATTTGGTTTCACTTATTCATCAACTTTACGAAGTTCTTTGTTAGACATAGTGTTCTTCTAATTGGCGGCTTCACGATCGATCTTGAGCTCTCTCAATTCGAGGGTTTCTTCAGTTTTCTTTAGGTCCTCAGTGTACCTGGTCGGGAAACGACCCTTATAAATTCATGGACGGGTTTTAAGGGCTTTTCTTTCTAACCAATTGTCAGTTTTAGAACGATGCAAAATGCCCGTTTTAGTCGGCTAATTTTGTTACCTACATCGATATGTTTAGTTCGTCTTTTAACTTCATCCTTATCAATTTCATCCCGTAATGAATTATATAACATAACTGTAGGATGAGGTAAACAACAGGGAGGCAATAGTACATTGCCAGGGATGCCGTTCGCACGTCTGAATTGCGACAAAGTTCACACGTGAATCATATGGGATAATTATTTAATCATCTTCTTTATAATTAAGACAATCAAATTTAGATGGCAAATTGTAACTCTAGTCATAACTTCAACACGGTATATAGCCACCAGGTTATCAATAAAAAAATATTTGGAAAAAAAAGGGTTTTATGAAATACTAAATAGTGTTTATAATATTAGGTGAGGAAAGATCTTTGTAAACGTTTTACTGCCCTGTTTCTGAGTTGATTTTTTTTATTTGGTCGAACTTTCGTAATACAATATTTTAAATAAAAAAATACTAATTTCATCAACTGAGCAAACTCTAACAAGAAATAAATTAACAAATTAAATCTCCATAGAACTATAGTATAGTAATACACTTACAACTCAGTGGTTATAATGACGGTTTTCACTTACGGAAGACTTGACATCGAATTCTGCATGCACTCTTTGTTTTAAAATTAAGTGCGTATTACAAATTAATTATTCCGTGAAAGAAAACATCGTGAGGAAAGCTGTACTCCTGACAGCTCCCAAAGGTCTGTGACGTCTGTCAATTAATACTTGACCCCTCTCTTGTGAAAGGAGCCTCGCGCGAACTAGCGGTGTACCTATTTATGGGCTGTATCCGACGAATGAATATCGCATTATTAATTGGTTTATTCTAAACAAAACCTTATTTAATTTAATCTATTTGAGATCTCTTTGAGACAACTCGTAATGTATTAATAATCCCTTAATGGGGACTAAATTCTGGTATTATTAGGCAATTGTATATAGGGGCGGTGGAACCGATCCTCTTGTATGCAGTAAACACCTGGACAGATAGTGTATCCAAAGGGTATATAGTAAAGCGTCTGTGGTTGACGCAGCGCTTATTCGCGATTAAGATTGCGAAGGCCTATCGTATAGTCTCCTACGACTCAGCAGTGACGATAGCACGACTGTTGCCAATCGAGCTGCGGGCACGCGAGGTAGCTGAGCTATATGCTGTGAAGCGCGGAAAGCCCCTGCCGGAAGCTGGGTATCTTGGAATAGAAAAAAGAACACCATTCTTTCGATTACCGCATCCAGCATACCGGCTGGAGGTGCGATACACGGTGTTGGACCGCCTCGACAAGGACGACCCCGGGGAACGACCATCAGCCCCCGTCAGTATTTACACAGACGGCAGCAAAGTCGGATGTGCTATCTCCTGTTGGAAGGACGGTGTCGAAGTGCTGAGCAAGAAATACCGACTGGAAGCATATTGCTCCGTCTACCAGTCGGAGTTGCTCGCACAAGGCAAGCGGTACGGCTTGCGATGGACAGTCCACTCTTCAAGGAGTGTGACATTCTGAGTGACTCACGTTCTTCGCTTGAGGCGCTAGCAAGCCCGCGGTCCATGCATCCACTGGTAAACGACATCAAGACGGAATTGTCGCGGGCAGCCGAACATGGCAACATGCTTAGGTTTTGGTGGGTGCGCGCTCACGCCGGCACCGCTGGAAATGAGCACGCCGACGAGTTCGCCAAGCAAGCTGCTCTACACAAGAGGACGGCTGCAAACTATGACAGATTCCCGGTGTCGTTCGCTAGACGTATGATACGCCAATGCACGCTAGAGAAATGGCATGCCGAATACACCCAATCGCAGAAAGGTAGAATTACCAAGCTCATCTTCCCGGATATCCAAAAAGCATACCGAGATATCGGCAAAATTGGCGTGTCGTACTGGAAAACTCAGGCTTGGACAGGGCACGGTGGCCTAGCCCAGTACCTCCATCGCTTTAGGCGACGCGATGACGCCAGATGTATATGCTCCCCAGATACGGAAGAAACAGTCGAGCATGTTCTGAATGAATGCCCGCGCTTTGGTGCCAGCAGGTCGCAGCTTGAACTCGAGGTAAACATCGTTGAGACCTCGAACTGGAGCACCCTCTTGGCCGGGGACCGTTCAGGACCCAAGTTCGCAGAATACTGCTCGAGAGTGATGCGTGCAGTAGCACCATTAAATCAATGAAAAAAATATTATGGAAGATATTGGAAATGGCACTTGCATTGTTTTGGAACTGGTTGTTATCATTGATATGAAATAAAAAAAATATTATTATTATTGAAAAATAACATCAAGGGGTCTCTGTTACATAAATTAAAATAAAAAAAACCCTTAATGTTAATAAAATATAGTTAAAAAAAAACACGCTTTATTAGCAAACCGAACTAAAAAATACAAAATATTTTTTAAGTATAAAAAATTTGTGTTACAGCAATAGAAAGTCCAATAATCAATTGTGACTAATTAATGTGGATAAGATTAAAGTAAAAATTAAGTTATTAAAATTATAATTCAATTATGGTAAAGTGCAAGCGTGGGGTGCATGATATTAAATGTTACACTTATTTTATAGGTAGCTATTTACAAAATTAGAGTTATTATGTAAATATAGTAAATTGTAGCATATCGCTATAAAAATCATGATGAACGACTTCGTTCCTCTGAAAACTTATTCCTTAGCATTTCAATTCAACCAAGTTACGTCCTTCTACCAAAAGACCTTTTTTTCCTACGCTGATCGACCTTTACTGATCGCCTATGGGACTCCCCGCCTCTCACCCTTTATCTATCGGACGATTTTCTGTAGGTATAAATTTTAAAATGTAATTTTTTTATATATCAGCGTCTGACATATATAATAAAGAATCTTGTATGAAATGTGCAATATATTTTCTTCCTTCATAATGAATCGATTCATTTATTTTTCATTTGACAAAAGTGTTTTTTAAACATCCAGTTTATCCCTGCTACATCTAATTAACCGATAAAAAAGAATTTATTTATTTACGGTAGGCATCATTATTTCATATACGGTATAAGTCCGTTACAGGACTTCTTAACTATTTCTTGTAACAACGTTCAGTGAGTAGATTCGGGTTAAAATGTAATAAGTATAACAATCGACCAGACGCACCAAAATAGAATTGACTCTATACAGAGTTCTTTATGGACTTCGTTTATTCATTATGTCTACATAACCCTAAAATATTATATTTATATACTTAAATTGTTATACTATACTTATAATCATTTTTTTTGTATGGATTGATAGTATCATCTATCACAGAACAAAAGTATTTATCTAAGACTTTGGCAAAGTTAATAATAATTTAATGATCTTTACTTACTTGGTACACAGCTGGCTGCTGTCCAAAGTAGGTAGTTTTGATGTATCTATGCTCCGCCATGATGGCTTGACCGGAGCGAGTTTGTTAGAATCAGCAAACGTCTTACGATCCATCGGCAATAGTGCTTCGATCTATTTTCGGTTCCTTGCACGAAAATGATTGGTTATCAGTACGAAACTTCGCAGCATTCGAGACATTATTCGATTCAAGGATTGACTACTTTATCGATTTTTCTAATTTTAATTAGTTGCCTGGTGTATATCTTTAATATTATTTGTTTCATCTTTTCTTTTAATAAAATCGTATTCAACTCTTTTTAATTAGTCAATAATAAACAGTTTAGTTGTTCCTTTTATGAAATAAAATTGCAACATAGCCGTACTGCGCCATACATATATTTTGAAAATTTACATATAGAAAGGTTTTGTCAATATTGAGGCCAAAACATTAACTTTTTAAATTTTTGTCCTTGCTACGATCTCGTGCGGCATACCGAACAGATTAAGATAATAATTACCATATTTAATTTATTATTTATATTAATTAAATGATAATTTATTAATAAAAAATAATACGTGTCTGACAAGATAAAGACGATCTGTTTAACTTTTCTAATGAGTTTTCTCAGTTCACCATTAAAATTGTCGGCCACTTAGCAAGAACATAAAAGATAAATGGCCTATAAATCATAGTACAGGAGACAGCGGGGGCGGTATAATGAACTGACTCCTTATTAATAATAACTTGTTGACTCTTGTTACACCCCGGTGTCGTCGGATTAAAGTGTGATCTCATTTGCATCATGTTTATAACATGTTTAAAACACTTTGTTTTTAATAAGCGTGTGTTTATTTATGATTATGCATGTTTATTTATATGGAGGTAACCAGAACGTGTGGCGTGGCGTGGCGACAAATGAGTACTGTAAGTAGTATGAGTTTAACATTTGACGTAAAATTTCACAGTATACGTTTTGTTACAATTTTATTGTCACTCATCTTCGTTTATGACTCGTCAAGTTTGTAAAGGAAGAAGATCATTCGTGACATTATTCGAGAATTAGAAGCTAAGAAGAGTGGGCTTTTAGTGTTTATCTAAATGATCGACTGTACCTGCGATATGTAAGAATTACCGAACAAGAGAAGAAAACCAGAAAAAATTAAACAAGATATTATTATTATATTTATATATTATTATTTATATTTATATTTTCCTATTTTTTAGTAGGAATGAAAATAAATAAGCCAGGAATTATATAGTTGTTGGATCAGGATTATATTTAATGATTTTAATGTTGTCAACTACTACACAATTTCACCTAAACCCCCTGATATTCATTTGTAAAACCCTGTATTCAGGTCAAATTAAAAAGCACGAGAACGAATAGTTCACGTTTTAAAAAAAGTTGGTCGTCTGTAAAGTCGGTTTACGGAGTATAATTTTACGCGATAACGTCATAAAAAGACATTGATGAAAAATTGCATACTTTTATGAATTAAATAATTGTCACTGAATTATCATTATTTTGTGTAATACAAAGAAGGAGTTAATTGAAAATTACAATTTTTCGATAAATTAACATTTATTTGCACTTTTTAACTCAAATATTTTTTTACTTAAATTATACAGATTAATTACAAGTAACAATGTGCTATTAACAATTTACAACTTATATACATATGTGATATTTAAGACGCATCGGCCGATGGAGTGGAATAGATGCAGGCGGTACAATCTTAGTACTAAAATCTTGGAAATACGACTATAAAAAACTGACAAGAGACTAAGGTATGCGCAGTGTTTGTTTGTTGTTTTGATATTTGCCTATTTAGACGACTTCTTGGTGTTCTCACGGGACGAGGATGGACATGAGCACCATCTTCATCAGCTCTTTACTCGGATGAAGGAATACGGCATCCTCGTCAACACATCAAAGTGCGTTTTTGGCGCACCTGAGGTGGACTTTTTAGGTTACCGCATCTCCGAGTCTGGCACGAAACCTCTGGAATCCAAGGTACAGGCCATTAGGGAATTCCCCCCACCCAAAACCGTCAAGCAACTTCGACGTTTCTTGGGGATGATTAAACTTTTACAGGCGTTTTCTGCCACATGCGGCATCCATCCAGGCCCCATTAAACGCGTTGCTTGCCGGTTCGGTGAAGGGTTCGCAGCCGGTTAATCTTACTGGTGACTCTCTTTCAGCTTTCGACTAGTGTAAGGAGAGTCTTGCAAATGCAGCACTGCTCGCACACCCGGACTGCGACGCTCAATTAAGTTTAGTCACAGATGCGTCCGACTTAACAATGGGTGCAGCAGTGCAGCAGCTTAAAGATGGTGAGTGGCAGCCCCTTGCGTTCTTCTCACGCAACTTAACTCCATCGAGTTACGATCGCGAGAGAAGACATAGAACGATCGCGAACTTCTGGCGATATACGAGAGCGTGGAGTACTTCCGGCACTTGCTGGAAGCTCGACACTTCGCAGTCTACACTGACCATAAGCCGCTCAGTTTCGCTTTATATGAACGGAAAGCCAACTGTTCGCCACGTCAGTTCCGTCATCTTGATTTCATCTCGCAGTTCACGACCGACATCCGTCACATCTCCGGTAAGGATAATGTGGTGGCGGACACATTATCACGCGTCGATGAACTGCAGCTGCCAGTTGACTTCGACACACTCGCGGAGTCACAAGCAGTGGACCAAGAGCTTCTTCAGTACATTAGCGGAGAAACATCACTGCGCCTGAAGAAGCTCATCATCCCTAGCAGCAGTAGCGAAATTTACTGTGACGTCAGCACACCAACACCACGGCCTTTTGTACCACAACCTTTACGTAAGCAGTTATTCGACACTCTTCACGGTCTTAGCCACCCAGGTCCCAAGGCCACCGCCCAACTGGTGGTCGAACGCTTCGTTTGGCCTGGGGTGCGCAAAGACTGTCGCGAGTGGCCACAAAAGTGCCTAGCGTGTCAGCGCGCTAAGGTGAATCGCCACGTGTCAGCACCTTTGGGCACGTTCGATTTACCTCGCGCTCGATTCGCATTCATCCACGTGGACATTATAGGTCCCCTACCACCATCTCAGGGGTACCGCTACTGCTTGACCGCAGTGTACCGCTTCACCCGTTGGCCGGAAGTAACACCAATGGTAGATATCACCGCGGAGACGGTCGGTAAAGCGTTGCTATCGTGGATATCCAGATTTGGATGTCCTACCGATATCGTTACCGACCGCGGCCGGGAATTCGAATCCTCGCTCTTCCAATACCTTGGAAGGGTGATTGGATTCAAACACCGTCGCACCACCGCCTACCATCCGGCCTGCAACGGGATGGTTGAAAGATTCCATCGTCAACTCAAAACAGCTATAATGTGCCATGCGGATAGTAACTGGGTCGAAGCCTTGCCTTTTGTGCTTTTAGGTATCCGTTCTTCTTTTAAAGAGGACCTACAGTCCTCGTCAGCCGAACTGGTGTACGGTGAGCCACTGCGTCTGCCGGGAGAATTCTTCCAGGCATCTGCTCCCGAAACCACCGACGCATCGGAGTTCACAACACGCCTAAGACACATAATGGCCAAGATCCGACCCACACCTGCTGCACGTCACACCGATAGCAAAACATTTACTCATAAGGAGTTGCAGGTTTCGAGCCACGTCTTCTTACGAGACGACTCAACCAGAGGGTCCTTACAACCACCTTATACAGGTCCTCACAAAGTGCTCGAACGTAGGGACAAGACTTTCCAAATACTGGTTAGGGTCAGGGAGGTCACAGTAACGATACACCGACTCAAACCGGCCTACCTACTCGTAGACCCATCCCCCACCAACAATCCCATCCCTACTCCTAAGTTCCTTCCGGCTCCCATACCCACTCCTACTTCAACTCCCGCTCCC
>PDGT01000039.1:2812348-2829115 GCA_003671415.1 Megathymus violae | reverse complement strand
TATTATATTATGTTTATACTTTATATACATTACACATTACATATCACACACATACATACACTCACACAAGCACACACACGCGGTCTCGAACCTGGCGCGTCTTGGAGTCGACGCGCCACTTCGCTTGCCGATTTTTGCCATCACCGGCTGGGCAGCCGCGCGGCGGTTTCACTGCTCTCCGCACATCCGACATCCGACAGTTGGCTTTCTTTCGTCCCGCGCAACACTTGTGTCGCTTGATCGCTCAACTACGCTACGCTTACTAGTGCTTTCGCTGTGCCTAACTATTATTTTGCTTGTGTTTAATGTTAAGACTGTTTCCTGTGCGTCTATCACTCTCTCTCCTTCTTTATTCTATGGTTATTTTCTCGTGTTGTGTTTCGTGTAGTATAAACTGTTATCGCGCTTGTAAAATAAACTGTTTATGTCCGGACCGTTTTTGTTTCTTCTTTTCGCGTTCCCAGCACCACGACTGCACGCGCGACCTAGCTCACCTAGGTCTTTCACCACCAACACTCCATCCTTCTTACCATAACCGGCTACACCATCATTACCATACTACAATCAACTTGATATGTGGCTTTTGAAATTGTCTGTATTATATTTACACGATGTTGAGGAAAAAAACCCGAGTTCGCTAGTGGGTTGATTATACGACATATTTTTATAGAATAAGTAAGATTAAAAAATTGTATTAGATTAATATACTTTTTGACTAAGGCGGGTTATAACTAAATAATAACTTTACAGTTTTGCCATAAATAAAGATTTTTACTAAAATCTACGCAATAACAAGCAAATAGTATATAAGTAACATTTTAATGTTAATGTAAATATTGACTTTCTATGCATCTTACAATAATCAAAAACATAATGAAGATGTGAGTACTATTTTAAATAGGTATTTTTTTGAATTCTCCTAATTTGGAATATAAATCTTGCAGGTAATCGAGAAAGCTAGATAGCAAGTATAATGACATTGACAAGACTAGTCCAAAGTGACAAGGGAAAATTTGTATTCAAAATTTTAAAGTTGATGAACATATTAAACTTGTTGCTGTTTATGTGGTTTGAGACAGGACTTTATATTTAGTGTGTTTTAGTTATAGTTTTTGAGATAGGACTCCACTAATCAGTATTTCATTTGCGGTGCTGTACTCCTGTGGTGTTTCTCTGAAAACAACAGATATGTCTACCAAGAACCAATGCTATAATAGTGGTAATGCTTTAATAGTGGTGTAAAAGTATACATAAAATAATTAGCAGAAAAAGAAATGTAGATTACGCCAATGATCCTTTGCCACTATATTGTAAATATTATTATATTAAACATTATAGGAAAAAGTATTACAAAATTTTATTTCGTAACCTCCGACACCATTATCACACCATCTAAGTACTTAACACTATTAAAATATTAAATTAAATCTACTTAATATTTATTATTCGACAAATTTGGTGTTAAGTACTTATTTGTTACAAAAATTTAAATTGTGAAACCTAACTATGGGCGTCATCAATAGAATATAGTAGTTTAGTGGAGAAAATACAGATGGAGCCACTAAACCTATTCCCGTTTAAGCGGCCAAGATTGGTCTCTATTTCAGTATATAGAAAAAGTACTCTGTGAATAGATGTGTCACAAGCCGAACGCTTAGGCCGATCGTGCCTCTCTATCACTTGCTCCACGCTCTCGCTCGCACACTCGGCTCAGGCTGAACGTGATAATGAGTCATGCTTTTTCGTGTGTGCAGCCAGCGTTCATCGATTTATAAGACGTTATCACGTCAAAAAATAATGAAATAACTTTATTTATTTCTTTAAAAACCTACCGATATCTGCAGCGTGATACTTAAACCATTTATTTATTTATTTTTCCATTGCACATTACACATATTATCAGATAGGTATACATACATAATAAAATGTGATACCCTGATAGGGCTTCGCAAATCTAGAGAGCGCGGTCAATAACAATTTCGTTCAGTAAACTACATAACAAATCAATAACAGTATATCTAGATTATATCAATTAGTTTACTATATAATTTAAATTAAATGTTTAATCTGACATTATTAATAAATTTAAATTGTCAAATTCTCATCATAATTATAAAATTAAAGTCAACTCATTAAATTACTTACTTTTAAATCATGCATCATAAATAATTTAATTGTTGTTGTATTTTTTATAATGTCCAAGCTTAAGTTGTGATCTTAAATTAAACTGTGATCAGTTCTTAATATGCTCAAAAAGATTAAAGAATAAATACATACATGCACACAAACATACACAAATTTAATATAAAGCATCTAAATAAATAAAATATAATGGAGTAAGTTCAAGATTACGTAAGATACTGAGATGAGAACCATGTCATGTAGAGCGCTGTTAATCGGTTAGCATATTTATGCAAATCAAGAACGAAATTTCCTTATAACACAAGGCCAATGTAATAGGTTGCAAATTTGAAATTCAAAGCGTTCAACTATTTCATGTTTGAAACGGACGTTCACAGGATATAGCTCAGTGTGGTTTTAATTAGTTACCCTTTGATACATATGAGTTTCAATAATTAGTATTAGTTCTTCATTCTCAATTTAAAGGATTTAGTTTAGTAATTGGATTCTAATATGTTGTTTTAACGTTGAACAAACGTTTCCCTTCAATTATTTTCGGAGTTCTTTGTTTATTTCTGTCGTTCTTCTTCTCCGTGATAAAGCTTTTGTAAAAACAAGTTAAGAGTAAAATATTAAAGGTAAGAGTATAACATTTTGGCCGTATTGGGGCGGTCTAGAAAACTCCCCCCAATCCCATGCTGGCCGAACAGGGTGTCGTAAGAGGCGACAGAAACCAGTCTGCTTGGTGGTAGGGCTTCGCTCTAGAATTATTTTGTTTTATGTTTTATGTTTTCTGCCTCAGAAATCTGTCTTTTATTAACCGATTTGAAAAATTCCTTTCTTGTCCGAGGAAGTATTCTTTCCGCTTGGACTCACTTAAGTTCGAAGAAAACATACCACCTCCATGTAGGAGCTGGAACCAAGAAATTCACCCTTTTTTCAAATTTAGGTTTTTTATTTTTTTGTTTACATTTTTGCTGAATAGATCTCGTGATTGTTTGCGACGAACAGGAGTTGTTTAACATACTTATTTAAAAGCATTATTTTACTTTTCGAACAACTGTCTGATAAATGTCGACTCACTTCAACAGTAGCTCGTTACAAAATTAAGAGTGACTAACGAACAACGGCCATGTTTGACTTACAACAAAGTCCGCTTCGTTGTAGCTTTAGATATTTAGGCCGTGCGAGAGACTAAATGCGATGAAATAGAGGCGAAGTAGCAGTAAGACTGCTACTATTTTATGAATAAATGTAGATTTATCAGCAATAATATTAATGCTATTATAATTATCACATGAATTTAATTATGCAATTATATTCAATGACATTTAACATGCATGACTGAATTATAATAAACGTCATATTTATAAAATTTAATTGTGATTTATATATTGTTATAATATAATAAATTCTAGTTACATGTTTAAATGTCATTGAATATAATTGCATAATTAAATTCGTAACTATATAATAATCGTAACCAGTACGAAGGGTGCGGATTGCGCCTTCGTTTATTGTGCGCACTGCAAAGGACTGGAATAACCTGCCCGCGTCGGCGTTCCGCCTTCTTACAATGTGGGAGTTTTTCAGAGGAGAGTGAATAGTTAGTGTGTTCAACATCTTAGACTTCATCACCACTTTCCATCAGGCGGGATTATACAGGTATATCAGGTACAGATGTATCAGGAAACTATAATTAAGATGCTATGTAACCATAATTTGCGAATAAAAATTTATCAATTCGCAGATCAATAGAAGCTCGTTTTAAAATTAAAAGATTATTACGAATATAGGTTCTGTTTAACTTACTTAAACTAACATAAATCCCGTCGGTGTTCGGACTTTGCGAGTAATTGAATACGAGGAAATGGAAGCGAGGGATTTAACGGAATAAATGTAGTTATAGATATTCCTCCTGTACGGACGATGTGTGTTGTTTCATTGGTCATGCGTGCGAGTACGACAAAGGATTGGAATAATCCAATTATGAATTCGCACCAAGAGATAATGGTTTTTTTCCACTTACCATCGAGTGGGATTGTAGTCAAGTATTGACTTATAGTAGGTAAAAAAAATCTATCAATGGAATTTTATACTAACGATGCCCAAAACTCGCGAAAGCTAAATCAGGTTTCTATTTAAACTTTTAGTTTGATATTGAAGCTTTGTTGTTATTATTATATTACCAAAGCGTGCGAAATCACTGGTAGTATGACAGATGTCTTACTGCTCCTACTCGGGAGCAAACTCTCGAACTAGGCACTAGGCGTCGCGTTTGTCTTGCCAACGTCAACCTAATGTTTGATGAAAACTGGCGTAAACTCGAGGACATGCAATTAATTAGAGGAGGAATTTAAGTGGAAGTTGTCTATATTGTATGGTATGGTATATGATTAATAGTTAAAAAAGTTTTAATGATATCGTGTTACCTGTAACCGTAACCGAAACTATTGGATATCCGAAATAAAAATATATCCGAAACCGTAACCGAATCCAATAAAAAAGTTTCGAATAATTTCGGATAGGGGTTGAGTCCAAATGAAATGTTATGCCAGGTTTTCTACGGTCAAGCTGATATACTAGCCGCGTCGCCCTCATTTTTAGACAGTTCTTTTAAGTCTAGATAAGATAATAATCTAGCCAGATTATTACCTAGTATAACAATCATACAAAGAAATTTATTTCTAGGTGTTCCTAGGAAATATAGTTAGTGTTACCCTTTAAATACATTGCATATTTTTTTCCGATTCCTAAATCATTGAATATTCGTAACCATAATTATCCGAAACTATCGGATATTCAGAAAAATAACATATCCGTAACTGTAAGCGAAGCCGGTAAAATATTATTCATATACCAGATATCCGGGTATCTAGATCTGAAATTTCATATCCATAAAATCTGTAATCAGTACTACTTTACCATGAAGCTGTAACGTTTACATATTAAACCGCGATTTCGCCCACGCTGAAGTATTTTAATTTATTCATCTGTTCTCAAGAAATGGTATCTATGTACTAAATTTTGGTTTTTATCAGAAATAACATAATTCTTCTTAGCGTAACTCTTGACACTGACGTTTTCAAGGCAGTGGTTTTTAAGAGAAATAAATGATTTTTGAATGTGACAAAAACAAATGGATTCATCAAAATGTTTTTTTTTTCATTGGAGCGTTGTATAGATAAACTGTTTTAAATTTGTTTGATCTATGGTTGTTTAAATTTATTCAAAATTAAGGAAGTAGTAGCGAAATTTATAGATCCTGAAATTAAAGAAATTGTCACTTGCGACTTAAAGTGGAATCTTTTTTGACAATCGCAAGCGCCCATCGCTGTTGCCTGGGCCCTGGTTCAGCAGATAGGTAGGTAGAAAAACAATAATAAGAGACTAAAAAGTGTTGATCATTGTTTGGTGGACTACAGGTGATGTGATTGATCATAGCTTCTCATCAAATGGCATGAGCTGTGGATGTGTACTGTGAATAACTGAACATAATAACGGAGAAGCTTGCAAGTCTCCAGTCAACTTTGGTAAATTGCACGGTCTCCCTGTACCTGCACGATAATGGATCTTATACTGCACAGCACATGGTCTTCAAGCTGCGAGAGCCAGGGTTGGAAGCTCCCATCATTCACCGGATTGATATTAATATAGATATAAATGACAGTAAACGGATTTGCTTTTTTTATCGTTATTTTGACTTATATTTGTTATTTATTTTTCAGTCAATATAATTCTAAGAAATATATGTATCTGTTCTCGGAAACCAGGTTACGAAAACCCTGTTAAATGATAAGTTAATAAAAACTTTGGAATTTACTCAACTTCAAAAACCGATTTCTAAAAGGATAGAATATGATAAATATGACTTTTATAAAATGCCTGATGAAAACAAATAATAAATAACTAAATGATTTGAATGAAGGTATTATTTGCACCCGAACGATTTATATATGTATGTCGCAGCGAGGCAAGAGGCGTATTATCATTATTATACGTGTTATCATTAGTAATATCCAAATGTCCATTTCGGACTCTTAAATAATTATTTTATTTACAAGAACTAACAAACTTAAAATTAATAACGTAAATAAATAATTAACTACGGTATTTTAAAAAGCTTTATAAAATTTTCTTTCTTTTATATGGAACAATAGCTTTCCAAGATTAATAAAAAGAAAAGAAATACAGTAATGGTAAAAGAAACAAAGCAGCAGCTTTTATCAATCTCAGATTGCTTAGCGTTGCTTGAAAACGCTGGAATTAAAAGTTGCAATCGCATATCAATTAAGGGGCGAACTCCTTTCAAATCGATTAAAAACTAAAGAATAGACAGCATACAAACAGTATTCTTTCGATTCAAGCTCTAATCACAAACAATCAGGCGATAGCCAAGAAAGAACAAAAGACTATTGATGTGCACGAAAGCAGAAGACAGCTTCGCGGAATGAAGTTCGCTCAAAGGGCAGAAATATTACCTTCCACACGATGACTCCTGCATATGTCAGCGATGCGGAAGAGTTCACACAATACGGTAGTCGAGCGAGTTGACAGAGATTAAGATACGCGTCGGGCTTTGTGCGAGCCGTCTCCGGACCAAAAGCATTTCAAAGCGAAGGTGTGTCGACCTTTGAAATGTAGTGCAAGACTCAAAATTCTTTCTGATGCGCAAAACATTTGATGCGCTACCGTTGAGACTTAAAACTGTCGCCAAGCGAAATCGTGTCTTAATGTTTTTATTCACAAACACAAACGAAACTGGGGCGTCGTGATAGAGATCTGTTTTATAAAGGCGCGCGAATCACTTTACACGTAATATTGCTACTATATAAAATAAAAGATTAATGTAATTGTAGTGGTTGCCAACTTTTAACGTAGGTCTCCCGTCTGCGAGACTTGAGTTAAAATTCTGTATGGAGCTCAAATTTTTCAAATTATGTGCGTATTACAAATTGGTTATCACTTACTTCGGTGAAGGAAACATCGTGAGGCAACCTGCTTACCTGATAGTTCTCCATAATGTTCTCAACGGTATGTGAAGTATGCGAACCGGCACTTGACCAGCGTGGAAAATTATGACCTCAATTCCTCTCAATATGAGAGGACACCCAACATCAGCCCCTGCTGGACATACTGGACAATATGGGTTGTGAAGATGAAAACATTTATCCGCTGGCTAAAACTGTACTGTTAATTTGTTGACGACCTTAAAAAGGCCGGCTCCGAAACAGACTCGCGTAGAATGAGGTACTGAAATGAAGTTGAATTCAGAAGAATTTTTTTATGCCTCATGTGCCTCCATCGACGTGTGAAAGGGAGACAGACTCTACGTGAGCTTAATTGTATACAGCATCATCTATCACTGTCACATATTGTTATAGTTCTTGCAGTATTAACTTAATAATTATAGGTGTAATTATTAACGATGGTTAAAAACGATATTTCACGATGTGAGGGTACACAGAGGCTTTACTTCGGAATTAGTCTAGGGACAAACTGTCGTGGGCAACATTCTCAGTTCATAAGTAAACAGAGCTTGAGTTACAAAGCTTTGAACTCGCTTTCGAGTACACTACCAAGAGTCAAGTGTCTCTTAATATCGTTATGACGTAGCGACAAGAGCTCTTATCGGCATAAAATTTTTGGGCAGTTGTAAAAACAGTCTTGTAATTTCGACTGCGGGTGCCAATTTTGTTGCTGAATTTTAATATTGAATTAAAAGTTAGTTAGAGTGTAACAAACCATTTTTTTTTACTTTTTTTAGTTCTGTACATTCACTGAAGAAACAAACTCCTAATGGATCTCTCTAGTGCATGTCTGCCTGTCTGTCATACCAGATTTAGCCGAATCTATTAGATAAATGTATTAAAAATTGGTAGATACGAATATAGTTTTATGATCTAATGAAGGTGTATAGTTTTTGGGACTTAACTGTACAGTGACTGTAAAATATAAAATAAAAATATAAGAACCTATTTTTAATTAAAATACAAATGGTTCGAATGACATGCAGCGAAAGGATAATAGTAGCAGCAGTATAAATCTTCTGTAATTTTGATACTGATAGAAAAATGTTACAATTTTAAACCAAACTGAATGTTTACGGCATGAAACCTTACAAGTCTTATTTAGGTTTATTTCATTTATAGTATCATGACATTGATCCCTGTCAAGTAGAGTAGGTTTTTGTCAAGGGCACCTTGGTAAAGTAGGTGCTTATGCAGATTGTCATCAAAGTGTTGCCATTTCCCGCTTTAGCTGATAAAATTAATGTTTACGCTACGATTCGTTACACCATTGCCACTCGGTTACTTTATATGGCTTTACCGTAAATACCGATTCGAGTATCAATGTTTCCGACGCGAAGATTAACATAAAATTTTATATTTCCCACAGATAAACAGAAAACTTTTTCTTAATACATAAATAATTATATTTGACTAGTAACAGTAACTGTCGTCAGAAATCGGTCGATATACACATAATATTAGTAAGTATATAATGTATATGAATGAAAATATTCATTCGATAAGGTTTTGGAATTCGCTCTTACCTAACATACGGGACTTGAAAACTATTTCTGTTTTCAAGAGGAGAGCAAAGGAATAATATCTATTATCATCAGAGCAAATACAATTATATAAATATGTTTCTTATATTACCGGTATTTTTTCATGTAAGATTAAGGTATTTTAATCATATCATATGTATTATATATTTATATGTATGTAGGTTATATATATGCATACATATGCATACTTTTTTATGCATATTTATTGTTATATGTGTGTGACCCGCTTCATCTACATTTCGATGTGAAGTCTCCAGTCGCAGGTCTGCTGGAAGAAATTTCTTATGAAATAAGGAGTACCTTTCTTACAGTTTTAAGAACGTCGATATTACACTTTGTTTAACTATGTGTATACATGAATAATTAAATAAATACAAATGAATAGTATCTATAAATCGGTTGTGACGAAGTTCGTTATTTTCGAAGCGAAGTTTGCGATCTACATTTAAAATTCTTTACCATCGGGGACCTCAAATTACAAAGCGTTTTAATTTGCGTCGCACTTTCTTTTGGCGTCATAAAATGTTGTAGTAAGCCCGCGTCAGCAACAAAGGAATGAATAATGACTTTATAAAACTAAGTTGAATTTTGTGCTTCCGTTAGATACAATTACACTGTAATCTTGTGTGTTTTAATAACTCTGAGAACTGGAAAATTAATATTCTTTATGACTTTCGCACAAAGTTTAATATGAGAATACATCTTTGTTCAGAATGTTTGAAAAAAATTATTTGTTACAATTTTCTAAGTTAGTGCCCTTAATGTCTAATATCCGACAATCCAAATCAATATCCTCTTTTAAAGCAAAGATCAAGTAAGTACTCGATGATGGTTAATATTGGGATAGGTCATAAGACGTAATTTGGTGGCAAATGACCTCCCCTACATCTCGCTAACGGATTGCCAACGTATTTTCAACCTGTAGTTATATTGTAATTGTAAAGATAGCTATGCTTGGTATCTCTGCAAGATCGAATCCTAATCGAACTAATTAGCAAGAGAGCGGTAGTGATCGATATAGCTCAAAGAATTAGCAAGGTGAAGTGGCTGTACCGCGGGACCCGCAACTATCGAGGTAGATTGGTTGTGGAGTAGAGATTGTGTACCGGAAAAGGCAATGTAGGACGCCCTATGACAAGATAGAACGACGACATACGCGACGCAGTTGGTAGCGGCTGGAGAAGAAGAGCCATAGACCGAGCTCAGTGGTCTGTCTCAGGAGAGGCCTGTGACCAGCAGTAGACTGTCAAAGGCATATGATGATACTGTAAATTAGGGATGTTATGGATATGAAATTTCGGATCTGGGTATGGATACGGATATATGAATAATATTTTACTGACTTCGGTGACGGTTACGGATATGGAATTGTTTCGGATTATCCGATTGTTTCAGATTATTTCGCTTATATATGATATGATATAACATGATTTAGGACTTGTAAAAAATATATAATGTATTAATAGGTAACACGTTGAATTTATTTCTAGGTATTATTTGGTAATATAATGACGGAATATAAACCTTAAAAATTTAATAATAAAAACGTCTAAAGATGAAAGCGGCGCGGCAAGTATATTGGCTCAGACAACGAGAACCTGACATAACGAGTTTCATTTAGACTGTACCCCAAGCCGAAATTATTCCAAACATTTTTATCGGATTCGGTTACGGTTTGAGATATATATTTATTTCGGATATCCTATAATTTCGGTTACGATTACGGAACATCATAACATGCCTGATATTTAATAATGGACCCTAAATCTGCCTCTTACACCTCTTGTCCGTTCTCAGGTCTTCTGGAAGAGATTTCATTTTGAAATGAGCCGTACCTTTGAGGTAACCGTGTGTAGAATGATCATATTTTGAAGTGTTAAGTATACATACATATTTAAATAAATTAATAGTATGTAAGGTTTCATTACCGTTTATCGGCACTTTGTATTTTAGTCAGGCAGTTATTATATATTTATAATAAGTAACTAAATATCGTTTAAATGCACTCAAGATCTTTCTAACCTATAAATTATAAAAATAACTATTGTTCACTTTGTTTTATTGTTAACTGGGGAATATTGGAAGATTGAAATTGTGTGCATATCACCATTACGATAACTTATGACCTACGCCCATATACTTCAGTTGCCTTGCTTACTAAACTAATGATTTCGGGTTCAATTTTGAACAACCAAGACAAACATTTACTTGACACAAATGTTTGTTTCTAGGTCTTGATTGATGGGATGCTTAATTCGTATGTGTCCACGTGTAAAATTAGCCATAACAAACGATCGACATATAATTGACTTTCCACTTGTTAAACTGGACATAAATCTTATTAAAATAATTATTCAACGAACTAAATTTTAAAAATTTCAATCAGCCTACTGTCTATTACAATGGTGTCATTGCGAAAACAGAATTGCTGTTGATCTGTGAGATTCAGGAATCAATACTATGCACCGTTAAATCGCACTATGTTTTCTGAATACATAATTTTGATGCTCGACAAATTTTAATAAAATATAACTATCTGGGACTACATATTATAAATAATATTAATTTTTGTACGTTTTGGGTTTACTTGATTCAAACGATTCGATGTATGAAATGAATACTTAATTAGTAGATTTAATCCTAAGCACCAAATTCAACCACATTTTAAAATTATTTGCGCAGGTGGAGAATATAGTATAAAAGGTAGCCTGGCAAAATTACCTACATTTTGTGAACGTCACGGCACAATACGTTCAGAGATTTCCCAAGATGAGCCCGGACAGGTTGAAAGAATTTTATAAAATGTTTTTTGAACTTTCGGTCGAATTCGAATGGCTGAAAACGTCAATGAAGACCCGTTGGTTGTGACTCTACATTACAAGCAAAAATCTCCGTGTTCGAATCTTGGTCGGCACATATATAGAGATATAATTATTGTTTATTGTGTTTGTTAAAAGCTCGAAGGGGATTTAGTGGTGTTTTAGATTTATATGTCCATGCTGGCATGTGGCTAGTACACATGGAATCTTAGGAAGAGTATAAGTAATTATTTGTAACTTAATAATTAAATATTTTTCAATATTTATGTCATTTATTGATGAGCAGATTAAAATATGCTATTAAGATCGTTACTCCAATGTGTTTCTATAGAGGACGTAGCAGCTACAGACCAGATGTAATGCCAGCGCCGCCAGATAAAGATAAGAACGTTGCACAATAGATTTTTGCCTTTGGCTTTCTTGGAGTTGAGAACACTCCTGTACAGTAGGATGCCGTGATGGATCACATGAGACATGCATCATGGACACAGACAATGTTTTCTGCTGTGACTTTATTGATTGCAGGCGTTTGTGTAAGTGTTTACTGAAAAAATTGTTCTAGTTGGAATTTGGATTTTAATATTCATCATTAATTATTTTACTCATTAATTGATACAACATTTAGGCGGTACGATAACAACAAACATGTCAAAGCTGTTTACACTGCGACAGCTGAAGCCAAGGTAAGCCTTGAGCATGTACCTCCATCGTCTTTTATACTTTCCAGCTTCATGTCCGCACATTGTTAATAAGACAAGCAGTAATTCAGTTGTTACATGGCTATCACCGCCGCTACTAATTCTAACCATAAAGAGTATTGTTTCCATAAAACTTGTACTTAGAGCTTGCTCCCAACGTTCCTTCTGTTGGGACTAGCGATTACGCTTCCTTACGATCTTATTACATCATTCCTTCAAAGAATAGCAATGTATATAAGGTTGATTTAAGACTCCGAGCTAAGTATTAATATTAAAATGATAGAGACGGCAATAACCAGCTCTGCCGCCAGTCCTGCAAGTTATTATGACAACAATCAACGTGTGACAAGGTCTAATGGTTAAGGCACAAAAACATTGTTTTTAAAATACCTGCAAAGGAGTTTCTATCCTCGTTTCTTCTTCACGGTAAAGCGTCTATCCGAAATGGTAGTGGAAGCGAAAAATTTTCTGGATAAAAATTAGCGGTGTCTACACGAATTATGTTGAACTACAGAATTTTTGAATTTGAGTTTGTTACGAGTGTTCGTTTAGTAGCATAACACAGATGCGTTCCTAAGTTGAGTTGAAAGTAAATTGCCATTAGTAAAAAGAAAATGAAAATTATTTCATTTCTGCCTACCCTGTTAGTTATTCATTTTAATAAATAATAAGTTTTACCTCTTAATTCCTTCTTGCAAATTCCATAACGTTTCCGAAAAAATAACACTCGAACAAACGGCAGAGAATTAAGGAGACTTATCAAAACAATGACATTCAGATATAAAGACATGACTAATGAAGGTAGATTAACATAGACCCTTCGGGAGGCTTTCATTCTTTTAGGGATTTCAAATAATGGAGGCTTTTCTTCGGAACTGCCTCACGACGGACATTTTTTAGCGAAAAGTCTATTTGAATGTTGTTAAGCTCGTTTCTCATGTTTCAAAGAAATGTTAAAGAAAAGTTACACCTTACATACTTTATATTGCTAATATTTTCAGATATTGTTCCAGTTCGTATTGTAGTTTTATTGATGTCCATTTGTCGTCTGATAATAACTTTAATATATTGTTTTTTTGTTGATAATTTTGGTACCAAGCAAGTGCCGTTATTGCTTTGCATCATCTTGTATCATCATTTACTTGGGACTTTTCTTTAGGATGTCCTAAAAACGACATATTTTATACCAGTATTAGTCAATCATGGCATGATATAACTGTTTCTGTATAAATTAACTTATTATATCCAGTACATTCGTAGAAAATAGTATATAACCTTTACATTGAAACCATCGTCGAAAAAAAAGAAAGTATTTTCTACTAAATACATAAATAATAAACACAAGAGAAACGCATAGAAAAACTTAGTGGGGCATAATTAATTTAACTGGCAGGTACACTTCTAAACAAAAGCGAACTTACCCCTTGGCCGTTTTTATTACACGAGATTACAACATTGCTTAATTTATTCTCAAAATTTGTCTCATCCTGAAAAATTTGCTTTAGCAATCGCCTACAAAAGAATGACAAATGGCTTCGTAAAACAAAGTTACACCGTACGTACGAAGTTTGCGGCTTTCAAGGCCATGAATTATTATCTTAGAAGTATTTTTGTGGTTGCTCTCAAGCCACAAACTGGCATAAAACGTACAACGTACTTTGTCGTTTACTTGCGCGAAATGATGTCACAAAGGCTTTTTAGTAACATTTAAATATATGCTCCTGATATTGGCGTGTAAGAGGCTCGATTTATGCTTAAGATCAAGTCAACCTCTTCTATTTCTGGTACATGCATGCTGAGAAGTAGTTAAGGCAACTAGTTTTCACACGGTTTTATTAAGCTTGTCCTGTTTGTTTGGGTCAAATTTAGTAATTGAAATTTGACTCCCTTTCTGTAGATAGATTGATCTGATATTTGGTACACGCCTTTAGTTCTGGTGAAAATACTATTTAGTACATTCTGTATCATTGTAAATCTAAGATGGCCGCCGTTACAAATTCATTTTAATCTTCTAAATAGAGCTTACTATGGAAAAAAATTAAAATCCAGTATGGCCGCCAACAAAATGACAGGTTACATATTTTTTCACAACCCCCTCAATATGAAACAACAAATGAAAGGGCTTAGCTAGCAGAAGTGCACTATGAAAAAAAAATGTAAATCAACCAACAAAATTGCGGATTAAATACATATTTTTTCACAACCCCTTCAATATGGGTAGGCTTTAAATTGTTTGAGGAAGGACAAGCTCCGTGGCCACGAGTCGAGTAAAGTCTGTGGAAGGATTATGTATTGAGAAGTATTAAGTAACACAATTAAGAGCTAAAATCTTGAAAATAAATTACGTAAAAATTAAAGTTAAACGGTTTTATCTATACCTATAATAAAATTCTAACCGATCGCTGTTTGTACATGAACGATGTATGAGAAAAAAATATTATTAGGGGCGTATATTAACGCAATAGAACTCAAAACAATAGTTATTAGATAGATTTTTTGTCTGTTTGTCAGTGCGTTTGTGCGCGCTAACCTCAGAAACGGCTTAACCGATGTCGTTTTGGATTTCACTAATGTATTGCAGTAAGCATCATTTAATAATTAAAGTTTGTTTCATTGCAATCCATCCATAAGTAAAAAAGTTATAAATTAATCCATGTATTTCTAATTAATATAACGAGAAAAACTCAGCCCTAAAACAATGCAGGTGCTTTTTTTTAACCCTAAGTTTTAACCCTAGTATTCCTTAAGCAAAGCGAGGGCATTTGCTAGTTTCGGTACGAAATTATAATGTTAATAATCAGACTATATAAGTGTCGTTAGTACCCATAAGTACAAAATGAACTGTCGTGTCAATAGCAAACATATTGTGTGAATATGAGCTCAGTCGTTTAGTACTTAAACTCTCATTAACAAATGTTATTATATGTAGAATTATACTTTAATTAGACGAATGTTGTTATTAATAATAGTTATTCCATCGTAAAGTGACATAATATGCGATTACTATACAGTCACAAGGTTCACAGATTTTGAAATATAAATAACCGATTAAAATATAAACATTTTTATATTCTTAAGTAAAAAATTATCACATAGTATTCTTCCATATATGAAATTCACGAGTTTTTTGGGTGAAATGAATGAAATACAGGGTTGAGATTTACAACCATTACTTCCGGATAATCTGCACGCCCTTGCATAGTTTCAACATTTTAAAATAATGACATAAAAGCGTCACCCACGCAATAATTAAACCGAAAAGACAAAGAAAAAACATATTTCGAAAGCATCAGGATTTTAAAGAAATAAGGTGCTTGTTATATTGTGATGGAGAGGCGAGAAACGCCAAAGAAAATAAATTAACCATTCAGCAATTGATCCACCACTAGTAAATCATCCTCGTGTCCCTTCGGGCACACGTGAGGAATTTACAAATAACAACCGCTCCCACACAATTGTTACTCGTTTTTATTAGTTACATTGCTTACCCCCTTACTTTATCAAACGTTTTATAATTTTATAATACTCATCTGAACAATTTTCGTGAATTAGTCTAATCAATTGGTAAAAACCGCACGAAAATCCACTTAGTAGTTTTGATATTAGAGCGTTCAGACTAACAGCTTGCTTTGACTATGTATGGACTGCCAAACTATTCCAGTGTTTATACATAATTTTTTTTGATACTTTGATTTCACTGCTAGTTAATCAATCTCAATACAGCTACGAAACTCAACAAAGCTTACAATGCCAAAGCTACATTTATCGTATTTTTTTAAATATCACCTACATTTTTGAAGTCTGCTATCATAACACAACTAAAGTATTACTGTTTTTGTGAGTAAAGTTATAGTCTTGGATTTATAAATAATATAATTATTTTTACTGAGCGCAGTTTTTAATTTGCATTGTTTTTAGATGCCAGATAAAACAATACTTACATAACCAAATCGGTTTTTCTGTGGTACATTGCAAACAACCAAAACCGGAAAACCGGACATGTGGTTATAAATATTGGTCCCAATCAGGAAACATCTCTCATCTCCGCACCCTGCATTCAACTAGGCACAGTCTTTAATAAAGCTACGGGGCTATTAAAATATTTGAAACAAATTTAAAACGATAATATTTTATCGTTTAGTCGTTTGTACAGGAATGAAGAGTCTGAAGAGTTACAGAAGCCGGGAGCATTTTAATTCGTTTTACCAAATACACATATCATTAAATGCATGTGCAGACAGAAATTTATTGTCATTTTATTTTAACGAGAATACATTTTAAAGTTTTTTCTTGCATAATTACAGTATTTCATTAATGGATATAGAATACGGTAAACGGTGACAGTCTAGTGGTTTAAAAGACGATCCCGCCCGTGTGTGTTTGAATCCAGTGTGCACTTCTAATTTAAATTAGTATTAATTTACTTTGCAAATGTATGATGATTCGCTCCGAAACAGAGCATCATCAGGGTAGTACACTCTATGAGTGTTAACCGCAAAGTGAGCGCTGGCCACCTTTTTTTTTTGCGCCCAGAAGATGGAAAATGGGCTACCCT
>PDGT01000039.1:2739816-2806156 GCA_003671415.1 Megathymus violae | reverse complement strand
AGACCCGCTTCTTGAAGGATCCCATGTCATAGCTTGGAGGAAACACCGATGCAGGAAGTTCGTTCCACAGTTTACACGTGCGTGGTAGAAAACTACGCGAGAACGTGGACGTTGGTAGTGATAGTGGTCGTCAAGTGGCTGTAATTCGATCGTATTTCGTTAATTTGCAGTATATAACTCTTAAATTTAATTTGATTATCTTTCTGCATTTCTTCTTCATATAAATTGTATTTGTACCACCCTTTCATCTGCCTAATACAAATAAGCGAAGGCAAACAGCTCAGTACTTTTTTACTCTGTCGCCCAAATTTCTTATTGTGTTTCCTTTGGTAGCTAAAGAGGAGCTTTATTTATTTTTATTAATATCAAACAGAATATTATTTAATGATTATGTACGATATAATCGATAGCATCAGGCGTTACTTTGCGGAAATTCATTGTATTAAATTAATACTAATTTGATTGTATACGAATTCCGACCAGTTATACTGAAAAAGCGTAGGTACAGTTCCCTTTTTACATATTACTGTACCAATTAGTCATTTATTTGCAGGAAGTAAAAAATCATGTAAATATGAACAGATTGGCTGAATTGAAACTAGTTATACACAATCATGTATTCGTCCACAGCCCACGTCCTTCGTCATCGAAGTTAGCCGCGAAACAGCGAACAGGCGATTAATATCGCCTCACCTAATTTGTTTGCGTTCATTAGCAGCCATTTGCATAATTCCTGACAAGGATATTTAGAATAGCTTTTTACTCTGTGGTTTTACGGTGAAAGTGTGGATGAATTGAACACGGATAGTGTTCAAATTTTTTTTTATACATCAAACAAGAAAATGAGCGGACGTTTTAATGGTGTCTTAAATTTGTAGGTTTATTCATGTGTGTACGCTTTACCATCTAACAAAATCAATACTTACCACCAGGTTGTAGTCAATCTATTAAGTTTGGGCGATTTTGGGCCGTGTTGGGGCGGCCTAGAATACTTCCCAATCCCATGCTGGCAGAGCAGGGTGCCGTAAGAGGCGACAGACGCCAGCCTGCTTGGTGGTAGGGCTTCGCGTAAGGTTTATATTATCAGTATTTTTATTAAGTCCTCAATATTATTATTGGTATTATTACCTTTCCCTGAATCCTGCTTGGCTAACTACCACCCTCCTGCTTGAGTTAGCCGCTAAACGATTCGTCGAGTTCCGGCTAGGGGTTTGAGAGCTAGTGCTTTTTTTCTTCTCACTTCCTGGCCAACAACGCAACAGTGATACCTTTGGTCTTGCTGATGTCCACGGGCGACGGTAATTATTTACCATTAAGTGGCTCGACTGCTCGTTTGTCGGCTATTATTAACATAAAAATAAAAGAATTATTATACCCGGTCATGGGTTTTCATGATACTAAGATCGTTCGAGCTATTGTTATGCATGTCAACACTGATAACTGATGTAAATACTTGTTCATTTTCGAGGAGTTTAGGTATTCTGGGTTCTTTACTGCCCGAGCTAGCTATCATCCTCCTTCTACCGTTATTAAATTGAATACTCTGAGTGCCAGTAATAAGTGGGTCCAGCTTCAATCCAGGCCGGAAATTCGTCGGTGAAGTTAGACGTCATGGACGTACTTGGGCTGCGTTGGCGACTTACAATCAAGTAGCCCTTCTACTCGTTTGACGGCTATTTACGTAACAAATGAACCCGTCTCTTCAAAAACGCCACGTTTTATTATGGAGGTATCTATGGTGGAAGTTTGTTTCAAAATGCAAAATATCTTCTAACCAAACTACTGTCTGTATACAAACTTCTAAGTATACCAGAACTAAAAACAGCGTTGGGGTTTTATTGCTGGAATAATATTTTGTGTTGAAAGTCCATTTCTCACTCCAGGGAATTGAGTTCGAATTTGCGAAATGTGGGCGTAATTGTAATTACCACTTTCCATGTACTAGGACAGCAAGATAGACTATAGCTTTTATTTTGGTCTAGGAGAGAAGTTCAGCTTAGCAGTGGGACATTTATGACATATGATAGGATTTAGATGCAGTGAATACTAATAAAATTACTAATAAAATTTCGAAACCAACTTCTGCGGTTCATTTAAATTGCTTCAAGAACATTAGGACCGAGGAATAAGAAACCGAGTTAGAAACTTAGGAGTAGCAATGATAGTATACTAATGTTACTAATGGTATTAATGTTACGTGTCAGGATACACGGGTTCGTTGAAAACGCTAAAATAGTTCCGCAGAGACTTTATTTCACTTCGACAATCGCAGTCGCACTCGTTGATCTCAGATAAAGTAAGAATTGTCTTTAAATTTTTTTATATTACTTGTAATATTAGCAAATAATTTACATTTTTTTTTTAATTGAAGTAAAGTTTAAAAATGAAGTAAAATCAGCTCCATACCAGATCTACAGCAGCTCAATACCATATTATTACTGATTTCTGGGAACGAAACTAATGTACACTACACAAAATAAATGACAATTCAGTTCGAGAATTCAGTAAAATGTTTTCTAGTTGGCACCAATAAATATTGAACCAACTTAATCTTTCCTTGCGATCGCTGTATTGTGAACAAAAGTTTGCCGTTGAAGATATTTTGAAAATAAATTGTCACCTTATTATTTCAGTGGAACGATTATTTAAGAGTTTGCTTTATAACTGTGATATTAATATTGGATTTATAACCATACTTACTACAGAAAATATTGTTTTTATGATATTACGCTATAAGTGAGAAGACAGGCTACCTGATGGTAAATGGTTATCAGATCAACCGGATAAGAAATGAAATAGAAGTGATATGGTTAAGGTTATAAAAAAAGGTGACTTAAAATTTCAACTGCTGTGTTGTTGGACTGCAAAATTAAAATGCAGATAGACCCTTATTTTTAATAATATTATAGATAATTGTGCCTACAATCACACCGCTAGCACTAGAATTATGTTTCATGTGAAATTGGAAGAACACAAATAAGATTTCACAACCCGAGAGCAAACATTTATCTGTCACATAAATGTCTGGCACGACTGAGAGGGCAAGGCGGGGTCACTAACACCAACACCTAACGGCAACTGGGCTACTTAGTCGTCAATGCTGAGGGCATGGGCGCATTGTGATGCTGAGCCCTCGGAGTAATATATTTGGTCCCTTGTATGTCAATGTGAACAATTCTGGCGAGCTTATACTAGCAATCAGTTGCACATTGTTGCTACTTCTATTTACTGAATAAACTTAGACCAGAAAATCCTTCATAGTGAAATAACCTGCGATCAAAATAAATCATCGACTCACGCTTCGTTTCTAGATCGTGTAGATTCTATATTATCTGTAAAAATATCCTAAAACGCCGACACGATACTGCTCCAAATTTAGCAATCGGGTCACGACATGATGCCACGCGCACCTACTTCTTAACAATGGTGAGGTTGTATGGCACCCAACGCGAAACAATATTCACTCGAAGGTACCCGTGTAACATTTTGTAAAAAATTCTAATCGAATCCACGTATTATGTGGTAAATCCTTGTATAATTAGATATGCCTATCCTCTTCCATTATTTTTTTACTGCGTCTCATCTGTCACAGTCTTCAGTGGGTGATTGCTTCGTTCTTCATCTCTTAAAGTTCCCTTTGGATTTTGTTACGGTATCATGCCATTAAATTCCAACGCTTAAAATATGTATGTATTTAATCTACTTGGCATATATAATTAAGAGCCTGACAGTTTTCATAGCCAAACTTAAGTCAATAGTAAGTGTGCGACGAAATTCAGCTACTTTGTGTGCAGTTAGTTGAATGGGTAGCCCCAAGGGGCAAAAAGTTGCAGAGCGCCGTGGGTCACGGTTTCCATCGTTTAGAAAATAGTTTCTAAAACACGTCAGTAGCTTTGAGCTTTGATTACTTACGCCACTTGGACTAGCCAGTAATTTCAAGCAATCTGCATTGAAGCAGTGTGGTGGCGTAGGCTTCAAGCCTCAATTAAGATAAGAAGTCTGTACTCGGTAGCAGGTCCTTCATGGGTTCAAGCATTGCTTAATATAATGTTATTTTAATTACAGATTCAAACACAACTGCTATTCCCATACTTCCATAATATACGGGCATAAACTAAGGATGCGGGGTCGTTTGACAAAAGGAAATTCTCTGCCAGACTATATGTTACCCGGCGAGGGGCCGTACTTCGATTGTTCTAATTGTTGCTAGTTTGAAACTAACACAAGCATCTTAGTAAATGTGAGGTACTTAGAGATTATAGTAGGCGTGAATACTCCAGTTAATTAATCGAATATATGTTTTTAATACTCTCCTGCAATAGCAGTGGTAACCTACGTAGCGGTTAGAAAGTCAGGTTCTGCACAAAAGACTCGAGTTCGTTTTCTGCAGCTCAGATTTTTAAAATGATGTGCGTATTACAAAAATAAATATCACTTACTTCGGTGAAGGAAAACATCGTGGTGAAACATGGACATTATACAGATCTCAATAATGTTCTCAAAGCTATGTGAAATCTGTTAATCTTTAATTGACCACCGTGGCGGGCTATAAATGGCCTTTATCATATCATGGATAGCATATTATGGCCTGAAATAGAGAGTTCCAAAAGACCTGCACTGACTTGGTACCGTTATTATATTAACTCTAAGGTGGACCAAGGTCATGGGGAGACTGCGTTGACATAAAGAAACCCTTGATAGACACTGATGACAGATGAGTTTGTCGATCTCACGTTTACTTTGTTTTGCGTTGTTAGGTACTATATAACGACACACGACATTAACGACATCTTCACGCAATGATGAACCACTCGCTCCACTGGTGAACCATGGTGGAGTTGGCTCCAGGCCTTCCCAATTCCAAACCTTGCAGCGAACCTTTAATGGATTGATGCTTTTGCAAATACGTAATTCAGTGACGGAAATAAAGTTAATTAATAGTAACTCGAGAATTTATTAATACTTTCAGTTATATTCTGTACCTACAAACAAAATCTTCCAATATAGTGAATTTATTACACCAATAGCATTACACACAATACTTTTTAGAATACATAATTCTTTATAAAATCTAGACCGGTGTGATTGCCAATTATAGGCGTAACGAACATTTGTGAAATTTTATATTTAAATAAAAATTTTACATAAAGCCAGTTGGAACTGTTTGTGACAATGTCAATCAGCGAGTATTGTATGAATGTAGTATATGGGTATGATTATATCTGGAATGTAACTGAAATTGTCCCGCTCTGTTCTGGATTGTTTACTGGTTTATTTGTGTCAAAAATAGTTTAGTGGATGTACGTTTAATTATTATACCGATTTTTGACTGCAAATGTATTTATTACGTATTAAGATTATTTTAAATTAACATCGTTTTTGACAGGAAAATAAACATGTTAAAAGAAAAGTCAAGGAAAAAAAATTAAGTTAAAAAACATGATGTATCAATATCCCATACATCTGGGTCAAAATGAGTTACTATTGTTATCAGAACCCATAACTGTTTTACCTTTAGGCTTAAATCTCCTCTCACAATGTAACGGATAAAGACCATAGTTCATTACGCTGGTCAAGTACGGGTTGGTAGGTTTAACATACATTCCAGAACATTACGAAGAATTGTCACATATGAGAATTTCCTTACTATGTAACTAATGGTTTATAATTAACCTTTCCTTATTATGAATACATTAAGAACCTTACACCATTACACCGATATAAGCTAGTAACTTTATCTATATTCAGTAAAATGTGCATATTTGTTTTTATAATTGACAATCGGATGAACGTTGAAAAAAGTTATAAAATCTATATGTATTTCAAATGAGTATTTTTCGCGTTACTGACACGAACGTAAATATATTTCCCTCAAGGGTATTTACCCTTTTGCGGCTTATTACATTTGCATAGCTTACGAATTTACACATGTAATTAAACTGTATCAGACTAATGGTCTGTTTCTATAATCTTACAATATCTACTCTTACTGCTGGTGACAATAATATAGTACAGTAGGTGCAATTTATTTTTGTGTTACAATAAATAAAGATATGTACAATATACTACCAATGTACGCTCCTACTAGTACAACACCCAAACTAGATGGATCACCTTCAGCGCTTGTTACTTCTTAGATAACACGTTAAACAAATCACTACAAAATAAATGATTAGAGGGTAGCGACAACATCTTACTTCGACGCCTGTTACCGTAACAATGGTTGCGGGCATTGTCAGGTTAATTCTCACTTTTGTTTGGTGGGGAACAATACAATACGGCATAGTCGTACGAGGGTTTGCCAACAACACCCATCAGATAGATCTATAGCTCCGAGGGACTATCGTTTGCCAATAGGTAAGGATAAATAAAGACGCGGACCGTTTATCTGTTGTAAGGGATAGATAAGTTATAGGCCACCGGCCATCAATAAAAATTAAACTCTTATTATCTGATAGATGAACTGATACATGGCACACAGTTTCTGTTAGTTACCATAGAAATTTCTTATAAAACGCATGTGACAACTCCGAAAAGATTTTTTAAAAAGCCCAACGGTGTGAAATAAAATCAAAGTTTGTATTACAGTCCTTATGTCATTGGCTTATTAGTATAAAATTTATACGTACAAAAAACATGTTCTAATTCACAATATCAAGTTCAGTGCTTGAAGATGTTAGTGTCGCTTGCCGTGATATGGTACCTTTTTTTGTTTGCGAGGGGGAAACTTTGAAAAGGTACCCGGTGCCGTGGGACCCACGCTGGGATATGTGAGAATTTTACCGCACTAAAACCTTCCTCGGTGATCCCTCAGCGCTAAGTAGAGGACTCCGGGATCTCCATAGGAGTGCAAGCGGAGTCCTCCGAGCGAGGGACAACACGTCCGGTCGCGCACCATCCAATGTTAACCATGATTATGTGACGATTTTAAACATTACTTGCTAACATGCTTTACTGTCACCCATCCACATGCGAACGGTGCTCGCAATTGCTTTACTTACTTAATTAATTTAGATCAATACAACTCCGGCTATAAGCGTTGTAATTACATTTAACGGATTATTACACAAATGTGGTGTACAAAGTTATTACTTACCGAAATGTGTATAGAGTATCTTTTATTTTTTCTAATATCTAATACACAGAACATTATTAATAATGACAAAAGTATTATAATAAAGTAAAACTTTATAATTATTAATTAGAGTAAGCCTAGATAGATGATAGCCTTCCATTATACTGTAGCTTGTGTTACGTTATTTATGTGATATGTATTATGTATGTTATGTTAAATTGCAATTGAAATTAAAAAATAAATTGAGCTGTTAAAAACTGTATTCCTTTTTTTTTCATAATCAATACATTTGTAAAATAATTATAAAAATGATTATAAACTGAAACGTATCCCAGTTACGAAAGCAGAATTTTGATTTGAAATTCAAGACTGCATCAGCAGCTAAATCGACTAGCGAATCCAAATCTAAATCAATTCCTTTTCAATACTCAATCTCCAGGTCGTACTCAGAAACAAGTCCCCCTTTTGATTATAGTTGTATTCATTGTGATAAGCGTAGTTCATTGTGACCCTGCTTGCAAAACTAAAAATACTGAGGTCAACTCCCGCTCGGGGTCAATCTATTGGGTAATAAATAAATAAATGTTATGTATGTGAAATTTCGGATCTGGACTTAGAAGTGGACATATGAATAATATTTTATCGATTTCGGTTACGGTTACGGATATGGAGTTGTTTCGGATTATCCGATTGTTTCGCATAATTTCGGATGACTTGTACTTACTTACAAGGTGAAATTTTGATTTTCTGTGTAAATATTATTTGGTATTATAATAATGGAAAAAACTTAAAAATTAAATAATAAAGACTGCCCAAAGATTCTCAAGTTCAGACAGCGAAAGTCTGTCATAACATGTTTCATTTAGACTGCCCCTATCCGAAATCATTCGAAACTTTTTTATCGGATTCGGTTACGGTTTCGGATATATTTTTATATCGGATATCCGATGGCTTCGGAAGCGGAGATCCATAACACCCCTGATTTATTCTGGTGTTGTTGTTTGCCCATACTATTTGCAACACAGGGTATTAGGACGTGCGAAAGTGTGTGTGTGTGTGAGCGTAATTAAATTGATTTCAAGCAGGTTGTTTTTTTTTTATTACACGTTAAACGTTACAATGTCTAGTATTTTTTACAAATTATAATATTATTAGCTTTAAGTTCAATACAAATATCTAATAAATTATTAAAAAGTTTAAGCTCGAAAAGAGTTTGAAACCTGATCTTTGCTGTGTTAAGTTGAAAGTCATAGGGTCTTAATTGGGATCTTTGTTAAGTTAAACTTTACTGTCATTCTATCACTGTTAACAATAACCACTAACTCATAATATCGATTCTGAATTAGGTCGTATTTTTATCGTAATTCCCCCAAAATTTCCAAATAGTCCACGAATTTCTGTTTATCGATAACGGAAGTAGGGAAGATTAACTTTGGCACGAATTTCTCATAAACGTTTTAGGCCATCGATAAGAGTGGAGTTGGGGCGTCACTAAATTTGCTTATACCGTTTTTGTTTATTGACCTTATATAATGGGGTTTTAGTGTGATTTTATTCAATTCCAATTTGTTTTCTTTTGTATTTATTTTTCTTTGACAATACTCTTTATGGATCCAATTAATTTTCGTGTCTGTATTTTGATACTAGCAACGCGTCCCTACTCCGCAAGGGTGCAATTTACTAAGAAAAAAAATGAGAAGTGCGTTTGGCAAAGTAAAATACGTGTATGAATTATATTACATGTCTTCGTCTCCAGTAGTTACCGATGTGTGTTGTTTGTCAGTGACTCGGCTCAACAAAAACGAATTTATCCATTCGGATCTTTCAAATCATCATTTTTTCTTTGTGAAACTAAAGGTGATTTTTTAAATGAGATAGTCAATATTCATACATAAATAGCATCCAAATTTCCGGTGGATTTTTCGAACATTTTATTTCATAGAAATCTTGTTCTTACAAACATGTTGACAATCCTTATCAAGTTAACGTCGCGGCGGTCTCTACCGAGACGACATCTGGACCCCAGCATTGATTCCAGAGCAAATTAAAACAAGGCTAACATGACTAGGCGAGCTAACGCATTATTACTCTCTAACCTTCTATTGTGTAGTGATTTATCTAATGTTCTTTTTTTCATCTATCTATACTGAAGAAATATTAATCCTGCTAGTTTGATTGTTCTACTTGTAGGGGTTAGTTAACAAACAGTAACATCTAATACTATTATTTAAGCTAGCACTATTAATAATACCATTACCGTTTTCCTTTTGTGGAGATGGCCTTTATTCAGCAGTAACATTGAATAACTATAGCTGAAATACATTAGACAGCTTATCTGATTGTAAGCTATCCACCGAAACATCCGTAACACTAGAGGAATCATTAATTAATTAATGTTGGCCGAGAAAGAAGCGAAAAATCCACTTTAGTCGTCAGTTACACTGTAACTAAAATACGAAGTGGCACAACGTCTTAAGAATAATAAAGAAAATCCTCACTTGAAATCCCTGTATTATATATGACGTGGAAATATACAACTATGTTAATATTATATTATTAATAAACTGCACTCGCTTCGCTTCGAAAAAACTACGCTTTACGCTAAGAAATACTACCTACATTATTTCAAATTAATTTATAACTTTTATATTTATGGACAGATTGAGGTGAACCGAACTTTAAATTAATATTAAGTGACGCTTACCACAATACATTAGATTACAACATACACAGTTTTTCTCATATATTGTTTATGTACAGAAAGCGATCAGTTAGAATTTTATTATATGTATATGAAATGAAATGAATTTAATATTTTATTCGAAGTTGGTTTTTACAAACACTTTTCGAACGTCAAACTACGCCATCGCTTCAACAAATCCCTACCGTGAGTGGTCCCGGGAGGAGAAGCGGCAAGAAACTCCCGAGCAGTTTTTTTCCCACTCACAGTTACAGAACGTACTTATGGCTATAATAGTATAGATAAAGAACTAAGACCAGACTTTTATCTGTCACACTTAGGTCATGGCTGGGAATAGCACAACAACCTCGTCTTCCATCGGTGCTGAAGTTCTGATTTTTTTATAATAAATTGTAAGACGTTGATGCGTATCTACGGCTGGAAGCAAATCGGTCCTCGTAAGCCGGAGCACATATTAAAATCATGTCAAATTATTAATTACAATGAGTTGGTCACTATTTTTAATAGAGTATAGAGGTGAAAATCGGTCTAAGCTTTCCATACCGTATTTTAGCAAAATATAAACGTTCACACATTCACACGCGCGCACGAGGATTCCCTTTGATGCGGATTGTATGGATGTATACAAATATGACATCATAGACAACCCGAGAACAATTATTTATCTGTTGTATAAATGTTACTTCCGGTCGATCGAACGCAGAAACCTTCGTTGCAAGGTCACTACCAAGTGGGCAATGGGATCGTCATTAGGCGATGCAATTATTAATAATTATCTTTCTGATTACACCGTATATACGTTGATCATTTACGATCCACGCATGTTACTCGTAGTCTATGAGTGCGCTGTTTTTCTATCCCATAATAATATTCCACATAATAATAATAACAATAATAATATTAGACTGCAACGCAGCGTTTACGAAATTAAAGTGCGAAATATCGATTTACTCTCAAAAACGTTCAGATTAATGAGAATATTTGCACGGTCAATGCGCTGATTTGGATTTGAGTAATTAATTTATACCTACGGAGTTGGCACTCGGAAAGCTCACCTGAAGAAGGCGACGAGGGCGGGCGGCCGCCGCCCAAGGCTCAAACCAGTAGTGATGCAAGGCAGTCTTACGCGCGCCGCGCGATCGGACTCACGTCCGTGTTACTCCCAAACTCGTATGCAACTCACGTAACGACTATTTAAAGTTTTCGTTAACTATACAAAGTTATAAATCAATAATAGATTGATAAGTGCTGATGGACTGAAGTGCAGATTTTGGACGATTGCAATTTGGAACTCAGGTGATTGTTTTTTTTATACATTTGAACTTTAAAATACAAATATTTTGACATCAATAGACACTAAGTTTGTTCTGCTATAGAAAAAGGTGCATTGTTAAGTTGTCAGGGTGTCTAACACTTGTTTCAAGTTGGCTAACCGGGTTAGAACTATGTTCGCAGTACGAAATTGGAGCTTCTATCTTAACTCGAATAGGTATAGTCCTGAAACTTGGACTGTGTAAACTGGGAACGTCGCTTTGTCGTGATAGTATGGCTGTGAAGGCTTTGATTGTGTTGTTTACTCGTCAACACTGGACGAAATTAATGATAGTCACCTTGGTAGAAGCTTGGATACTGACTGACGCGTAACTTGATCATGTTGACATATATGTAGACTCGATTTTAGTTTTGTTTTTTAGTATGTTGAGAATAATTTTGACTGTTTCTGATATATAATGGTTAAAGCTATTGTTTTTATGTGTTTATAATATTCTATTGGCATATATACATATTAATACGTATGTTCAATATTTAATAGAATTGGTTATAATAATGAATATATATTATTTTTTTAAATATAATGAACTAATTTTACATATTACATTTATTCAATGAAATGAATAAATTTTAGAATAATCTTAATAAACCAGATAACGCAGGATAAGGCACTCGACAAAACTCATTATCTTCCCTAAGCAACACTGTTTTTGTGTATTGAAATTTCGACTCATCTTTCTATAAGACTTGTAGATTCCGATTTATTAAAGACTCAATATTATTTCATGGACGATAATACTTGACTATAATTCCATCTGATGTTAAAACGCACTAATTTAGTAAATCGTGTGTATTAACTGTATACATATGTATTTACACGTTTTGCATTTTATGATGAATAATTCGTTCGCTACAGTTAAAAATACTGAACAATAACGCTTGGAATAGAGATATTTTCGTTTTTATACGATCATTTAGTTTACAAATAAGTTTTGTTACGGCGTTCAAAGAACGATAATCAATTTCGATAACACTTCATTTGACATAGAATTTAGAAACGTACATGATTTCAAACTGTTAGCGGCCCACTGTACGGTACAGGTCTCTCCTCGTGTTTAAGAAGGTCTCTATGAACTGATGACGTGAAGAAAGCAGTGGGAAGCCATTGGACTCAGAGTGTCCAGGACTGGATGGCGTCGCGCCAATTGGGGCAGGTTCATATTCATGGTTTATGATAGTTACCATGATGTGCACAAGGGGGAAAGTTGGAGGGGTTAGTGGGTAATCCAATTATCGGAAGATATTACGTCACCCGAAGGTCTTCAATACGGTTAAATGCCTGCTATCTAATGATAACAATGTTAACAAAAGCAATAAAAGCTTACAATAAATTAAGTTGAATGTTGCACTTATGACCGACACATGCCGGCGGTCTTTGCTCGCGTCGACAGATTTACACCGCTACTGAAATTGAAGGAAATTAACTTAATGTCATATCAATTAATTCAAATGTGATGTGTTTGTAGATTTTGTAGTTCGGGCAATAGCAACATTACCTGTCGAATGGAAGATCCGCGAGTTGATTTCTGATCCGGGATTAAGATTTAGTTGTTGTCTTATACATGTATATTCATGCCTACAATTACAAAAAACCTGATTCGAGTTGTGACTGAGTGAGTATTATATCACTTGATGTTTGTGACAGGTTTTGAAAAATTCCCATGACGGAACATAGCAAATGACTGACGCAGGAATTATTGTTTTGGAGGACGGAATTTCACTGCTCCGCGATGTAGAACAGGCTAACGGAAATTAAAACTTTGTACAACTCAGAATTAAAATACTGACTCGAAAAATATTCACTGCGGTCAGCTCCGCTTTAGTTCATTTGTAATGTTGGTTGGTGAATGTCTGAAATATAATAATTATGCTAATAATAATAGTCGTACACACACACAACCCCTGTATTAGGATTCTCTGTGTTGTAGGCGGCATGGACGTATACTAATCTTATATAAAAATATATTTATCACGTAAACATCTACTTCAGCTGGGAATCATCCTCTGTCGGCAGGCAGGGTCACTACGGGGTTACACGGTCGTCATTTGTATGGATATGAATAGTATAGACGCACCATAACCAGTTCAACTACCATAACACCAACCAAACCACTACCATGTTACAAGCTCAATCACAGCACGCTTAACTAAGCACAGTGCTTTCATTTTATTAAGGTCTCTCAGTGATTTCTTTAATATATTAAAATGATAATAGCCGATGAAGGGCACGAAGAAAAATGAAGATTACCGCGAGCCAATTGGCAAGTGGTACTAAAAAATCACATAGTAAATGACCTCGTGGTTTAACTATCAGGCCCAATTTAAATCCTTACACGCAGCTTTAATTATTTACAATTATACGTGTATTAAAAATGTAATATGGCTTCAGTGAAGAGAATCGTCGTGAGGAATTCTCTATGCCTGATAAGCCTTGGTAATCTTCTTAAAGGTGTACAAATCTACAAATCCGTAATTGGTTTGCGTGGGAAATCTTATCCGTTTATCGTTCATATTGTGAAAGAACCTTCGAGCCCAGCAGTCAGATAATTATGACTTGTGATAATTGTGGGAGCGACACCGGGTTATGTAGGATTTCGGGACTCCGGGATCTCCAACGGAACGCAACTGGAGTCCTAAGCGCTCCCGGTCCTGGCTGCTCGTCACTAACCTGATTAATAATCGAGAATATATATTTTGCAGAGATATGAATGGTAAGCATGCCATTTGAATCGTAAAATCATGTACGGTATGGTCTAGAAACTAACATTAATCTGTTACATAAATATATTTCTGAGAATGGAAACCGATTCTTTCTTCACAGTTCCGGCTGGGTCACTATCAACTAGATTATCGTGAACTCTGGTAAATTACAGAATAACAAACTAAGTCCTGCTTTTCTAATACATTCCAGCTTGTGACAGTATTGGGTTGTGATCTTTCTTGCCGCTTTAATTGTCATTAGTTTGAAACTCCAGATGTCGCACACACTGAATTGTCGTTGGGTTGTGTTTAATATAAATAATCAAGCAAGTCGTGTTGAAAACCTGTATAATCAAGTGAACCGACACAAATTGGGGTCGCGGGTGTACATGTATCACGTTGATGGATATCGTCTACTTGGAGTTTCTTACTCGCGTTGAATTTACTTGATTGTGTGTATACGTATGTCAGCACTGTTGTACGGTTAACACATAAAGTGTATCAAGTAATTGAGTATATTTTAATTTTATAAATACAATATGTGTTACGATCATGTGTCAGTGTCCATTCACACATACCACACCGAAACACAGTTACAAAATGTGTTTTTTCTAAAAATTGTAATATGGATCAGTGTGTTTAAAATTTGTCAATAAACTTGCATTTAGGTTATCGTAATTGTTATAGTTTGACTACGGTTGATATTGTTGACTACAGTCTTGGTGACTCTTAAAAACGAATATCTAATTAGACCTTACATAGTCAGAAGCAAAATAGAAACTGTTTAAAGATATTGTTTATTAATATATAATATATACAAGTTGTTTCAGCCTGAATAAGCGGACACGGTTGATTAGGTTTACACGAATTTTATTTATTAAATGTTGCATTCAAGTCAAGTTATAGCGCTGAAAAGCGGTATAATTAAGGCAAGCTTTATCCTATAGGCGGTGGTGTAGGATGGGTAAAAAGTTAACTTGCAGTCCTCTATCGATCAACTCGACGCACGACAGGTATCCATCCTTATGTAGTGAACGTACCACCTGTACGGACGGCGCGGTATGCATCCTTATTCTTTGTGGGTACTGCAAAGGATTGGAATAGCCTGTTCACGTCGGTGTTCCTGTCTACTTACGGTGTGGGAGCCTTCAAGAGGAGAGTGAATAGGCTTTTATAAGTTAGTGTGTTCAACACCTTAGACTTCGTCACCACTTACGATCAGGTGGGATTGTTGTCAAGCATTATCTTATTTTATTTACATAAAATAGCTCTGATTTATTATGCTGAGTTCGGTTGAAATTTTATTGGTTCTAAATATTGCGTTTACATCAAGTTACAGCGTCTAAAAGCTATATAATTAAGTCAAACGTTACAAATTGAGGTTGTGCGTACTGTTTCGAGATGAAGAAACTTGTTTGTACTACGAGGTCGTCTTTTTGTGCCAGTCACTTTTCGGAGTGTAGGAATGTCATTACTATATATAATATACAGAATGACCTACTGGCAGACTCAGTGTAACCTAATTTTGTATAACAATACAGTTGTCAATAATTGATATAACTGATGGAAGTCGAAGTAGGCGTAGAGCAAATCAAATATCCAGCTTCGGCAAACTTCCAATGATTATTATTAAAAAAAAATTACACCAACTTATCGTACACATAATATTAAAATTAAATTGCTTGTTTTCAAGAATACAAATAATTATTATTATTTCAACATTATAAATCATTCCATTCCAAAGATAGTTTATGTAAAAATGGTTTGCTTGTTATAATATAGACAATTAGAAAACAAATAGCTTACGTTATACCTGCTATTTCGTCACAAAGTCACTTAATATTTAGGCACCTAAAACACCTTGCACCAACAATGCTTCAAAAAGATATGTGATAGTTTTCAAGTACATTTAATGTGAAAATTAATTTTTACGTTAATTTTTCTTTATACTGCAATGTGCTTTTGCAACAGGTAGAACTTCTGTACTAAATCTGAATCCAATAAAAAAACGTTTAAAAATACTTTTGCGAGTGAAATAACGAATATATCTAATGTAAGCGTCTTAAGATGTTCTGTACGGAATTATCAAATAATGTATTCAAAGCTATGTTAAAGATAAAATACCACAGAATAAAAAACGATAGAATTATTTACAATCATAAAATTCGTGCGATAATAAGGTTTTATAAAATCCCCATTATGGTCTTCGTTTTCCTTTCCTGTATAAATAATGTGTAATATATATAGAGGTAGCATAGTCAAACGATTCCTGCCGAACTGAGAACCTGAGTTCAAATCTCACATTTAAGGATTTTATTGCAAAATATAATTAATGTGGTAATAATAATTTTAGTGTGGTATAGCAATTTGATGACTAGATTAGATATTATAAAAAGTGTTGCAATAAAGTGTTAAAATCATTTTATGAATAATGAGAAAGTGAACGTTTACAATAACATGCAAGACTGGTGGCATCCCATGGTTATGCGAATTTCTGAAGATAAATTGCAGAACCGGCCTTGAGTTTCAACCCAGCCTACTGCTTTGTTAGATCCGGTATTGTCATTGTTTTATTCCATAGTTTTTTGTCTTCGAGGTATTATTTAAATCTCAATGCCTGTTTGCAATATACTCGTATCTAATATTCTTGTTGTAATATGTGAAAATGCTTAACATAGTAGCTAAAAATTTAATTCCATTTGGTTTCTACATTTTGTTGGCACTGGGAAGTTCAGTCCAAGTCAAAAAAAAAAATGATTTAAATCTCACTTTACCTATGCATCTTTACCTAATGCTTTTGTTAAATTTTATTAATTAACAATATCCGAAATTACTTCCATGGCTCTACCTCCTCCAGGTGACTTTTGCTTCTCTCCTGTTTCTCTGGAAGAGATCCGTAATGTTATTATACGATTAATAAAGGCGTGGTGGGGTATGATGGTGTGAATAGAACGATGATCATAACTGTACTCGAGTTTCTCCTTCCTATTATACTACATCACACAAACTATTTTAAACTTCTCAAGAATATTAGGGGGTTTTCTTTGATTCTGGCTTATTCCTATTCTTAAATAATTTGCCCTTGTGAATTAAAGGACTACAGGCTAAGTTAGTTACCCTAATTCTCTAAAGGCTGATAGATTCTAGTGTACAAGCGGTTCTTGTTGCACATCTTTAAAAATAATGTAGGAATAGTTATCTTCCGTGGCCATCAGCAAACCATCAAAATTAATGGGACGTTTTCCGATGGCGCCAGCTTATCTCTGGCGTGCTTCAAGATGGAATCCTATCACCATTGTTATTCTCTATCTTCATTAACTCACTTACGCCGTTTCTTCATTGCTCTTACCATTTATATGCACATGATCTGCAAATATATCCTCAAGCTACTGTTATGGATATTACTAATGCGTTTAACAACGCAAACCGAGCCTTGGTCAATGTTAGCACAGGGTTACAAAATTTTGGCATCAAAATGAATCCCGGCAAATGCCAAGCTTGGGATTACATGGACTGAGTTCCGAACCAACGTGTCTAATTTCCATGAACTGGTCATCAAGCAACATCTGTTGACTCTAGTATACAGCCGCATTTTAAAATTCTTTGGGCACGTATCTCGGAGAGGAAATACCCCCTTCGAACGCCTAGTTGTAGGGAATGGTTAAAGGAACTAGACTACGTGGGAAGTCATCCATGCGATGGCCCGATCAAATCAAGTACGCCATGATAACAACGATCGCTCTGACAAGAGCGTTACGACAAAGGAGAAGAAATTCCAAGCTATTGTTACAGGTACCCTAAGCCAGCTGGCCTAGGTTACTGTTGACTTTGTTCCTCCTGTTAAATTTGATGAATGTACTGTTTCGGATGAAGCAAGTTTTAAAGGTCTCTGTATCCTTCTTAACAAAACCCTGGACTGGAATGTGCAGATTCGTGAAGTCTTTCGCAACGTGACCACTCCAATATCACCCCTCAACGGGCTCAGAAACTTTCTCCGAATTAGAACAAAGGCACAGCTGATTGAAACGCTTATTTTCCCTATTATTGATTATGGTGACATGGTTGGATATGAATGAGGCTCTTGTCGACAAGCTGGAATGTCTCATTTACTTCGTTTTTTGTGTACGTAAATGTGACCATATTTCTCCTGATCGTTCTCACCGTGAATAACTTCCTATCTGTGTGCTATGGCATGTTACAAGACTTTGTTTACTTTTTTGAATTCTTTTCAATTTACAACCTTCAAAATGCTTAAAAATCCAAATTCCTGTATTTAATTTCTTTCCAGTCTTATTGCTTCTGTATCCCGCTGTATCGTTCAGGTAAATCTGTTGAGCTTCTCTGTATGTCCTGAGATAATTCAAATCCGGCTTTACCGATCTTAATGAAAATTGGTATGTAGTGAGAACATAGGATTGCGCAGATCATAGGCTATATAAAATATCAGTAAACCTAATGATGTCTAATAAAGGCAAAAAAATAACATAACATAATAACATTTTGAATAATCATTTATATATAATTAGCCATTAAGCTTACCATTTGTACCATGTTAATTTTATTTTGTTCAATAAAGATTAAATAAATAAATAAAATAAACAGGAGTATTTAAATGTTAATAAATAATAAGAATAAAAAATAAACTATAGAAAAAAGATTGTAAAATAAATTATTTATACAAAGATGAACACGTTATTTACACACAACAATGTAAATATTTATGAAGTCGTTGTATCTGATGTAACATCTGTAACAGTACAATTAATTCAATAGTCGGCTTTATCTCTGCTAAGGAACAAAAGGGAAGAGTTTTAAGTAAATGTATATGTACGTCTTAATTATTAATATTATTTCGTGGTTTCATTTTTACTCTAGTTGTGTTATAGTTAGATTAAGAAGGAGCGTCACAGCAAATTTTATACTGCATATTTTTTTATATTAATTTGTCTTTTACGCTTTATTACGTGCTTGTTTAGAAGTTCTACGTCAGTTAAAAATATACAAAATTGTAACAATGAACAAAGATAAAACTAACCTAACCTAACCACACAAAGTACCTACGAACATTGACGTATAATCTACTTACAAGAAGGGACACAAGGAGTTTTTTGCGGTAACATAGTGGACCTCATTCAGTACATATTCGAACCAAGTACACAGTAAGAAATGTTACCTTTATTCGCGCCCGTCACGTGATCACTGGCATACGCATGAATTTCCTGTATCGTAGATGTTCTAGTGAAATCGAGATATAAACTTTTACGAGAACATTTTTTTTCCTGAAGTTATTTGGACGAGAAATAGATAATATCAATTTCTTACATTTAATAAAGCCTTCGTACTTATGACTACAGAAAATTTTATATTACTAAAACGTAACAAATGTCTTAAAAGTAAGATAACTAACGCCAGCGCATTATTTCAAAACTAAGAAATTTAGTGGATAGATAAAGACAATAAATATGTAGAATGTAACTTATTAGATATATGGTACTTATTAGGTAACTGGTAACCACTGTTGATCTGAGATGCATCACACTGAAGGTATATTATAGTACCGGTACTGTGAGCATTCTGTAGATACTTCGTTTCAAAGTATACACGTAATTTTATCGATTGATTGTCATAGTCATAGAAAAGTTTATTTGTTATAGTAACGGTAGGCTAGCAGTTAGAAAAACTACTTTTGCCTCCAAGATCTGAATTTGTATCTTGCACGCATTCGTATCCTGCTACTATGAGTAGTGACGAATTTATAATCATCAAATAAAATTTAATTAAATCTAAGTATACACTTAATAATATAGTCGTATAATTGTATTTTGCTGTTTAAGAACTGTTGTTGCACACTCCTTTATATTAATTAATAAAGAATCAAAATCATTAATTAAGAAAGCATTAGTGTCAACAAGTTTCATCATTCATTCATTAATTCTTCGCTCGTAACCGTCGAGATCTTGACATCAAACGAGTTCAATGTGTTTTCAGTTTTATGCTTCAGTTTCTACCTATATTTCGTACCACCATCACGTAAGATCTCTTAAAAGCTACGATATAGAGGCACGCTGTCTCCTAAACTATATTAGCGCTTCGGCACTCGCTACGGGTCGTTGAGCTTCTTTGATGAAGGATTTGCTTCTTGAAAGCTTTTGTTAAATTTTTCTTGGAAAATTCACTTTTAAAATAAATAGAAAGTGCCTTTCATTGGATACAGTCTGTGGAGAGAAATTGTGACAGTTTCATTCGACGGCTTATTCCCGACGACCACTCCTTGGATGGAGAGAAAAGAAAAAAAATATTGTTGAGGGTGAAATAACTGAATCAAACGCAGCATTAAAATTAATTGACGTCGCATTGTGAAAGGTTGACAACGGTAATTATTTTTTAAATCGCGGCTTCACGCTTATTCTGTAATCCCTTCGAATTTGCAAAACTTGCCTAAATATACTTTAGCCATAAATGAGGGACTATGTACTTTGTTCCAGGTGGTCCTTGTGTCCTCGAACGCACCGGTGCTAAAAGAGCCCTGAATTATTCATTGGCATATTTAACCGCGTCCCAAACGTCAGGCGTGCGTGATACTACACATTACACCGAATTGCTATAATGCTCAAAATATTATGTTCTAAACTTTTGCTGAAGTACAAAAGGATTTGTGCAATGGTAACCAATGTGAAACAAATGTTTTTCAATTTGTTTGTAATATAACAACACAGTTGAACTAAATAGTCTTATGAGGAAGAACGGGATTTATCTTAAAATTCAGTAAACGAATATTGATTGCAGTAAAATTTCGCAGTAAATCATGATTCTTTACCGAGGAACTGTAAACTTGGTCCTATTGAATAAAGTATGGAAAGTTTATAAATATCACGAAACGCAAATGAACTCAAATGTAGTGAAGTGAGACACTGAGCAGTATATTTTAGAATTTTAAATCCTCTTATTGTGAATTCATTATCGAAAGAAGTTTAAAAATGCGTATAGAGAATACAAAACTGTTTAGTTATTAGGCGTAATGTGTTTTAAAAGCTTGCCAAATTAGATTAAAAACAGTAAAAACACGATAAAATAAAAATAAATGAACAAAAATGCCGTGGACTTCGGGAGGGCAAATAATGGGACGTGCGCTGAAGCATGCGATTATCGCCGTGATGTCTGCCGTACTAATTGCTGCGTCGGGGGAGTGGACAGAAGATGCAGAAGATTTAGGTAAGTTTAGTTTTTTTCATTTTCTGTTTTGTCTCTTTAGTAACTCATTAATACTGTTTGAAAGAGTTATGCAAAATAGATCGCGCGTCCATTTATTTTCTGTTGGATTGTACAAAAAACACTTTCCTTTTCAAAAATACATAAATGGAAATTGAGTGAGACCTTCAGAATCCATACTAATTTTATAATATTTGAACACTGGACTCAATTTTGCTGTTTGCAAATATGGAATCTTGACAACTCTGACAACCAGGCCAAAGTAGCTTTGACTCTTTATCCAATAGAAATATAAATAAGTAAATGTGTGTATGGCCGGAATCGAACCCGACTCGGTTTCGCTCGAGAGGCAGGGTCACTACCAACTGGGCTATGGGGTCGTCGATATATGAGTATCATTTACTATTTTACGATGCTCCATTTTTTACTTTTCTATGATAAAAATCAAATATTTTTAACTAAATTTTCACATTATATACTGGAACATATTATTTGGTATACTGATTTTACCTAATTTTTTGTCTCCGTTATACATATAACACAACTCAGATAAATAAATATTTTAAAATTCTTTTTTTTTTATGTTAATAGCCGACAGACGAGCAGACGAACCACCTGATGGTAAGTGGTCACCGTCGCCCATGGACATTAGCAAGACCAAAGGTATCACGGTGGATGCGTTGTTGGCCAGGAAATTAGAAGAAGGTTAGAAAGAAGGTACTGGCTCTCAAGCCCCCAGCCGGAACACGATGAGTCGTTTGGCGGCTGACTCAAGCAGGAGGGTAGTAGCTAGCCAGGCAGGCTTCACGGATAGATAATAATACCAGTAATAATATTAATGACATAATAATAATACTGATAATATAATCCATACGCGAAGCCCTACCACCAAGCAGGCTGGCTTCTGTCGCCTCTTAAGACACCCTGTTCTGCCAGCATGGGATTGGGGGTAGTATTCTAAAGCCGCCCCAATACGACTAACTCTACTCTCTACTCTATAAACAAACCTTTTAAAACGTATTTATTTGAAGACAACATTTTATAGCGATTCTAATATTTTAATTTTTTATTTATTTATTAAATAAATTAAATTATTGTATTAGGATCTCTTTACTGCTATACTCCCTTTGTTTTTATGTAATAGTCATATAATTTTATGTATCATTTCCATTCCCCCTGGAAGAATCTAGAGTAAGAGTCTGTCCCCTTAATTAAGATAATGTATAAGTATAAGTAATGTATAAGTAAGCACATGTTCGAATATCGGTTTTCCGCTCAGGGTTTTGGTTTCGAATCCTGCATGCACTTATTATATTTCAATTTTATGCGTGTATTAGAAATTATCACTTACTTTAATGAAAAGAGGGAGAGAGAAAAGACACGTAATAAAGCCTGTATAAATGGATTTTCGCCATAATGCAGTACAACGGAAGGGAGACTATGGCGTTTGCCACATTTTAAAAGCATTACCATTAGGGTTGGTTAATGAGAATTTAATTGTAATATGTTGAATATCATCCCAATAGGTGAGTATTTTTCAATGCTTGTATGGAATTTGCTATTTAAACTAAACATTTAGCAATACTCGGGTACGTAGAATTTTGTGGTTTATTTTAAGCCGTAGAAGACTGATTGGAGTAGTAAGTGCTGTAAAATACTCCGATGGCTACGAATGCTACCAAGTTTTCACGGTAAGAATGAAACGGAAAAAAAATTCACTTTATTTAACGCAATTTTTAAGTTAACAGAAGAAAAACGAGTAGATGGACCATCTGATGGTAATTCGTAACTGCCGCAAATGACATTTATAACACGACAGACATGAACAACTCGTTGACGGCTATGAGGGAAGCTAGGAACCAGCTTATTAGAGGCTCTTAAACTCGATATTTAACAGTTTTCTAGGAGGGTAGTTGACAGTCTTGGTTGCTACAGTAAAACTATAGAGGGCAATAACTCGGTTTCTTTTGACAGCTTTTTAACTTGATATCCGAACTGGTTTATCATTAAAATTATACTGGTATTACAAGAACAAGTTACGCGAGAAGAAAAGTATGGAAAGCTGAACATTTATTTTTTCGGAACCTACTATCGATTTCGGACAATACTTTGCATTTACTCGGCTCTGAACAGAACAATCTTTGATCGCCTTTCTGTTTATTTTCATATGCTGAGGCTTGTCTCCTGATAAACCGCGACTTGTATAATGTCCAATTTTTACAAACTTTAGAACGTTTTGTTTGTTTGTAATAATGATAATAGTAAATCAAAATAAAAGAACTTTAGGGACTCCACGTTCAAACGCTATTCAGTCATTCCTTTATACTCGAAGGACGTAAGATCATTAGATAGTAGTAGATAGTAATATCGTTAGAGTAGAAAGGTGAAGATTTCATTTTGTCTTGAAGCATAAAAGTCATTTTGAAATGCTATTAATGTAAAAAAAAACTGGTTCAGTTCGAAACGGACTCCGGAGTGCTAGGGTTTGATGCTGTACACTCATATGGAAACATTATCCCGTTTCTGAAGAAATTAAAACTTTTAGGATTTTACACGATTCGTGTGGACGGTTCTTAAGCAGACATTGCGAAGATTTCTGTCAGAAAATGTGCTGGCAGTTCGCCAATTTCTTTGTCTTGTCAAGGCCGTTTCAAGTGCCATCGATGTAGATATTTCCATTATTGGATAAATTTACCTTTCAAGTTTCAACAAACTTATTTTTCTATCCGAGATCGAAATGCTCTCCTTTTAAGTAGGTATACTTTTCTTCTTTTAAAATTATTTTAATTCTTTTTTTTATTGCTTGAAGTATACGTAAATAGGCAAACGAATTTTTGTAAAAGCAATAAAATATGTTCATATGTGTATTTGAATAATACCTAAATGATTTCATAATCATAAGAATGCCCCCATTTTTAAGAGTAAGTATATCAGTAACTGGCTGGAAATGTTTATTTCTACAGAAAAGTTAAGCATTTTAACGATAGAAATTAATTCATTACGGCCTATTCCTAATACCTATATAGTTATTTTTGTTAAATTTGTATTAATTTACTTTGCAACAATCCGCAAGCACAATGTATGATGGTATTATACTTCTATATATGCATAGAACCTCCCTTCCTCCCACAAAGGAAAACATGCAATTATGATAAATAATAGTATATACCAACACACATACCGCCACTAACACGTGTTTCGCTGCGAAACAGAGCATCCTCAGGGTGACTCACCCATTGTGCTTGCGGATTATTGCAAAGTTAATTAATACTAAATTAATAACAATGAATTTCCGCAAGGTAACGCCTGACGCTATCAGTTATTTTGTGTATCAATTAACAAAGGTATTAATTATTAATCAAGTCTTCCCATGAGATTTGTATACATCTCCAACGATCTGTCTCTGATTTAGGATAGGTTCAGCTAACTAATTTCAAGTGGAAATGAAATAAAACGGTACCAGCAGTAAATAATATAAAGGTTATAGACACTGGCCGTTAGTTAAACCTGTTTTTTGTATTTCAGTTATTTTAAAATTATTGCATGAAACCCAAACATTGGTCGTTGATTACCCTGTGGCCTATCTTTCGTCTAAGTGTTATCCTGTGTCAGTGTATGCAAGTATCGAAAAATTTGTTTATGTTCTTAAGTTTTATAGTACATCAAATTCCGTTGGAGAGAGAGAGAGAGTTGTTCGATGCGTGACCGTTAGTGGTAAAGTATAAGCGCCTCAGTCTTCTATTGTTTTCGCTGGCTAGAATTTTCATCGGAGGCCCTTAAATAACTTCAAAACTCCTTACAATCTGTTCGCTAACTCATTCACCGATCGGTGTTGGACCGGTGTGGGGAGCGGGTTTGTTATGAAATATTGCAATCATTATTTTAATTTTATTTGAGAAATTATTTATGCCGACGTAATGCAAAGAAACTGGGCAGCTCATAAAAATTCAGTATTCGTATATAATGCACCAAATATGAATTCGTGCGGCAAGTTTTGCCAATATCTGAACACTTTTACGGTAAAGTATTTTGAATCAGTGAAAATAGTAAAACATGTCGAACAACAAAACAATTGTTTGCGAATTGTTGCAAAGTAAATTAATAGTATTTTAATACAATGAATTTCCGCAAAGTAACGCCTGATATTATCAATTATATTATTTTATTATCTGAATTACCTTCCAAGTTTAATCTCAAAATTAGATTATGTACTATATATAGAGATCGATGGAATTAAGCGCTTACAAGCGCAGGATGGTTCGCAAATTTTAAGAGCTTCAGAGCTTCGCAGGACTCGCTAAGCAATGAGTCTCGGATGAATTCGTCAGAACGAAATCGATATGAAAATTTATGATTTGGGTTGGCCAATTAGGTGAGGTGAATGAGTAAGAACTGTTTCACCGAACTGCACTGGAGCAATAATTATAGTAGATTTTGTTTTAATATTCCTTAATTGCTAGGAGAGACCCGTATAGTTAGTTGAAAAAAAGCTAACGAATAATATTTCAATCATATTCAAATAATCGAAAATGACATGATCTGAAAATTTTCCTATGCCGGACCTGATTTTCAATATTCCTCGAGTACTTATGACGTTTATTGAAGCTTGCAAAGGATAATCTTATTTATGTATAATTTTATTCCAATTTATAATCCTTTGTCGGTGTTTAATAATTCATTTCTTGACGTGAATAAAATTAATGTACAATAATTCACCAGAACATATGTACATTTACCACCGTTACAGATGACGTCATCACAACGAAGCTAGAAATTACTGACTTTTGAATTCGAAAGGTTTATACAACGGTACGTGGCTATGAATACATGTAAAATGGTTATATTCAAAACCATTATCGTATGTATTTTTAAAAACTGCAGGAACAAAACCAGGTTCTGGGTATACCTTCTCTAATTAATTACGCTTGGCTGTGGTTAAAATAATAGAGGTGCGGCAAATGGCGAGGGTGAAGAAAGGAAACAAAATAATCTCACAATTAAATGACATAGTTATCCTACGAAATTACCTGAATACGGAATGATTTTAACAAAATTTTGATACGAAATTATTATCACATTACTAATGTTGTTAAACAATTAATTGTGAACCTCACGAGATTTGTTTAAACGTAATTTAAGTAATTAAAAATTGTTCTATAACTTACATTTCAGGTAGTCAGTTTTCCAGAAAGTTTTATTAACGGTAATAAATCTATAAATAGGATGACTCTGTTTCATTTCATTAAGTAAACTATGCTAATATTATAAAGAGAGTGTACGAATTTTGTTTGTGTATATGCGGAAAGTAATCTCCAAAATCACGGTATCTATTTGAAAAATCCTTTTACCATTTGAAAGGTACATTATTCCGGATGGAGATATATATTTATTTATATATATTTGTTGTCATGTTGTCACTAGTGAATAATAAATTAGTAATGAGAAGGTGTACATATCCATATAAAAATATCTTCAAAGCTTAAAATACTTTGTTGGTTTAACTTTTGTACGTACAACACAAGTAGATGTTTTTACTCTCTTCAGATACAAGTGGCTAGGTCGTATTCCAAAATGAACCTCAAATAACTTCAAACCTCAAAACCTACGAAGCTATTCGCCTCAACGTATGCTCCGCGGAAAGTTCACAGCTAGCTAAAGACGAACGAAAGGATATCAAGCTGCCAGAGTCAGATTTCCATAACCGTTTCAGCGGTTTATACTATGCTAGGTAGGGTTACCACTAAGAACGTATTGAGGTAAAAGGCTTTCGAATACTAGCAAAGCAAATGCTTTTTATGTCTCGTGTTACAAAGCCATTACGATATAAGTAGAGGTTATAGCTAGACTTACGATAGAAGCAATAATAGCTTGGTGGTTTCAATGAAAGCCTCCTATTTGTGTGAACTTGGTTCAAATCGTTCATGCAACTCTGTGTGATTAAGTCGTTTATATGGCTGACGATCGCCCTCATTCCAGAATCAACTAATGATATCAGTGACCACTTACTTACTTACTGCTATTAGCGTATAAATTACTCTGGAGCACAGTCGGCTTTGCCTATCGATAGAAGAATTTCCGGTTCAATTCCCTTCTGATATACTAATTCTTATAGATCTTGTTTGTTGTCTGTAATCGTAGCGTGTGGTTCCAATTAATATCTATAAGCATTCAGTTAATACTTACAACACATCAACTTTTCATCAAGCTGAAATTAAAACATGGCAATATTTTAAAGCCAGCCCTGGGTGAGCCTATCTTGGCGAAATGCCAAACAATTACTTTGTCTCGTCAAGACCATTTCTTCCTCCGATGCGGCCGGAAAATGTTGCACTTAGCACTGTTCCGTAGTACATTTTAATTATGGATAATATTTAATTGCAATTATAACACAGGTTTACCTGTGACCTAGGTTCATAAAAGTTTAGAATGACATGGAACTAAATCACATTTTGCGATGATATCTGCTTTAGGTTTTTGCAAAGAGGACTTGTATTTGAATTATTACAGACAATCCTCCAAGGCAAAATAAAGGTGAAAAGCCACCACGACAACCAAGAATGGTTTAACGGAATCCGAGATTGAATTGGACTACAATAACAGGAGTTGATGAGGATGGCCCAAGACCGAAGAGAAAATCGGCAGCTGACCTCCAATCTTCAATATGAATATGATGGATCTCTGAGAATAAAAACACCTTCGTCTAATGCAATATAAAAAAAAAACATTTGCAGTATAGATGCGAACTCGATGAAAATTTCATTATCAATAAATTGCTATTTATGTTTTTTTGAAACATAATAACATTATTTTCAAAATTGTTGCCCGAATCCAATACTATCATTCTGTGTTTATTTTTAGCCTAGTTTCTTGTAGAAAGCTTTCACCTACTACCCTCGATAGAATACTAATCGATATATCGCGGTAATGACGTCGAATTATCTTGTTCCAGTGACTTTAATATGTTTATGCACTCGGCGTTGAAAGCATTTTACGAAATCCGCTCAGGTGGCGTTTCAAATTAATTTTGTTTATCTATCCATACATTTTCGAGTTTTTGCAAGTCTATATTCCGCAACGTTTCGCTCCTGTATTTATATTGTTTGCTATTAAAATTAGTATTATTTTTTGTAGAAGTTTTATACATTTTATTTATTATTTCACATACTTCTGATCTATTCTCCGAAATAAAAATTATTCTAGATGTTACGTTGACTTATAATATATGATTTTAAATAACATAATATGAGGTATGAATACGTTAAGTATTAATTATTCAAAATAATCTGCTAATGGTTTCTGTGTGATCCCATAAAAGACGAATTGACTGCTAAACAGATATATTCAAACATGTTTTGATTTCCGTTTTTACAATAAAAATCTACCTATATATAGAAATTTTCACATACTCGACCATAGTTTTTTGTTAGTGTGGACATAATGTTGAAATATTTGAATATCTGAATCTGTTTCACTGCACTCGGCTTACATCAGTGACACTTGTGGAATTGCAGATGTGCAGCGGTCTTGAGGATTACTTACCATCACGGGGACCGTCTGAATTACTGTTATTATAAAAAAAAAACATTATCATATCTCGTAACGATCCCTTTGCTGGGCTCGTATCTATTTTTAGAATATGAAAGGGTTATTACCATACAGAGGTGGTCCTCCCGTGTAAGCCGAAAAGCTTTGCTTGCGTTATATTTTGCCACATAATACACATATACCTAAACTACATATCTGTGTGACACAAATATGTAGTTTAGTAATACGACACAGATATGGAGGCATGTGTGTAGGTATTATGTGGCAAAACACAACGCAAGCAAGGCTTTTCGGCTTATATGGAAGGATCGCCTTTGTAATACTACAATTTATCACTAAAGTACTCACTTTTTTATATAAATAGACGAGTAATAAACGAGCAGACGAGCCATCTAATTATAAGTGGTTACTATCATTCATGGGCATTATCAACACCAAAGGCATCACTGATGCCTTGTCACCCAAGAAAGAAGAAGAAGATAGAAAGTTATTATCACTTACTTTTTGAGAGCATCATGTTTAGGTCTTGACCGGGTCAAGTGATAATTAATTTAAAATACGCACTTAGTCATAATGATAGCTCACTGCTTACCGGTCCGTCATGCTTTACTGAATTACATAAAAATAATCAGCCCAAAAGCTTAATATTCTGATTACTCAGTATACTTAATTAAGAATAATCGTTTGAGGTAAAACCACCATATTCAATTATGATATTAATTCGAAAACAGTTAAAATTTCCGGTAATTATTCAGACTTTAACACTGTAGTTCAGTGGCGTTATGTAAAAACTGGGTCATATTGAGTTGCATCGCCAGTACGAACTACGTACGTAATTACGTCGAGGCAAATATGTAATTAATTTACGCGGGTTAAACCCGCGCGTTTTCGCCAAACAAATATTATGTGGTGGCAACCCCGCCTGTACGAATCCAGTGTTGCCAACTTTATACACGAAAAGTTGCAATACGCGTACATCCGTCCGAAATAATTATTTTGGGTTACGGTCGCCGTAGTGGGAACATTAAGTTTTAGTTCTATACTCTTGTTCACTTGATAATGAATGAAAAAGGCTTTGGTTGTCTGTTTGAACGAGATAATCTCAAAATTTACTTTACAAATTTTCATGTGATGTTTTCCAATACATAAAGTAAATAATAAAGTCGTGAAAAAATCGTTTCATATTTTTATGGCTTCAAACTATTATTGTTTCACTGTACACGGGTATTTTGTCGTAATATTTATAACAAGAGGAGACTGGCTGGATGATGAATGCTCCTTAATGCTTGGGAACATACGCATCATCCATACTTTGCCGGCCAATATGGATACAGAGTGCTTGTTTGCTAATTGATATCCAACTTTACAACAGAAGGAAGTTAACAAGATTTCACGATCGACTTTATAAAGAGAGTTATAGTAGCCAGAATCGTACTATATTATAAAAAGGTAGGCTTAATATTTTTACAGGTCACTTTGAGTAAGATCAATATCATATTGTCTCTGCTAGTTTTACGGTAAAACATGAACAATGTTGACGAGATCGTAAAGATATAACATAAGATAGATATGAGATTCTCAAACATGAATTCAAAACTTAGCATGAGGTGATTGATAATTTTGGGCCAGGAAAGGCTACTCAAATGATTGAATTCGATTAGTTTTTTTCATATCGATATTTAAAAGTATTTAATACAACATAATATTTTGAATAAATACATTGTCTGGTACAATTTATGAAAATTTACTTTTAAGTAAAACTAGTATATAAACAAATTTGCTTATCGTAAATCTGAAAGAACTTTGTGTCTCACTGTATTTTTCAAGAAAAAATAAACGTTATCTTTCTTTGGGCAACACCGCTTCGCTTGGAGTAAAAAGTCGTCAATTAAGATTATTCGGGGACGAGTTTCTCTCGATCCGAGAAACTTTGGGACGTGACCTCGAACTGACACGGTCTGAAGACACGTTATTAAAAAACTTTTGAATGCCAGGTGACAAAGATACGATACAAGTTGAGTTTGCTTCTAGATTCGATTGTCGTACTACTTTGACGAATATCTTTCCGGAGTACGCTTTTAGAAAGACAATGTGCCTTTTTTGCTGGCGCTAAAAGACAGCTTTTGTGAACACGATAGCCTTGAAAATGTCTCCAATCATTACGACATAACTTTTCCGTTAAGACAAAGATGTTGCCATTTAGCTGGCCTAAATGTATTGTGGAAAGCAATTTACTAAAGTTTTCTTGCTTTCTACAGTTACGTACACTCAATAAAATAACAAATTTGTTATAGAATTCTTGTATGTTTGTCTGTCTGTTTGTAGTAGGTACGTGTGTCATTGAAAATTTTCTTCGTACCTAGGAGATGGAAATGTTAAGATTTTATTAGTATATAGAGTTAATTGAATCGAATACGGTTTATATACTGTAAATAAAATAAATTTACCGGTTAAATTGCAAGTTAATATTATAAAACGCTTTTGTAAATTAAATCTTGTGTCATACATAAACTAATTTGTTTTTAATTGTCTTAAATGTTGTAGTTTAAAATATGTTTAAAAAAATCGAGAATTTACTTCAAGCTTGATAATATTTTGTTTTCAAGTTTGAAAAAAATATTAGGTTCTTCACTTAGTATAATTACTTCACTTAGTATTATTGACTTCTGATAGATATTTTGCCCCTAGAAGTGCGAGTGTCAAATTTTTTAAGGTTAATTAACTTCTGTTACATAAAATATTAAATGTGTCCCAGACATAAACAATATTATTAATTTTATCATAGTAAAGTATAAAATCGTACCCAGTTGCAAATGTATACTAATATTATAAAGAGAGAGGGCCAATTTTGGCAATTGGTGAGTATGCAGAAAGTAATATCCGGAACCAAGGTACCTATTTGAAAAATTCTTTTACCTTTTGAAACGCATATTATTTCAGATGGATATAGGCTATGTATCAAATATGTATAATAATGAATTTTTAAACCCGAAGTAAGTAGGAAGGGTCGCTTGTAAGCTTATAAATACGTTTGATAACTTTTGTTACCAACAGTAATATACTATTTATTTTGATTGAATATTAAAAAATACATAAAGGCAACTATCATTATGTTTAGTATTTTAACCACTTATTGGCACGTTGTATATTCGGCGCATATAAATAGATATACTGTTTTCCGCGGGGAATGGTAAATTTTCGTGGATAATTGTATTTGTATGATATATCGTATGAAACCCAATTCACGCGAGTTTGTTTCGATATTACCCGTTTTTCAATTCAATGTGGTCATGGTTACATAACCAGCTTGCTAAGATACATTAATTAAAATAATGCAAGTTTAACTTCTACAAAAAACCCTCGAAGTTACCACGACGAAAATTCGCAGCGTGGGTTTTAATTACATTTTACACAGATTCGTTATTTTAAAACTATTTTACAAGAACGTACCATTTTCATGAATATGCAGTTAAAAAAATTAGAAATGAGATGTTAATTTACCCGTTATATAATTAAAAAAAACTTAATTATTGAACATCGTACCCTAAACATCTGCTCGGCGCTGCGATTTGGAATCTCGAAATATATGAAATGAATTATCACTTGCTTTGGTGGAGACTAAATAGTGTAAGTAAACTTTCATGTCTCAGAGTTCCTCATAACGTTTTGAGAGGTAGGTGAAGTTTGGCTATTTGCAGTAAACCACAATGACCTCAACCCAAACCCCTCTGCTTGAACTAGTAAATTCGACCACATTTCTTGGCATTACTATAGACTCGCGATTACAATGGAGTTTTCATATTGAAACCATGTTAGGGAGACTTAGCTCGGCTGCTTACGTTGTCAAGAAAGTCAGACTATTAACTGACGTAGAAACGGCAACTTTCGTTTATTTTAGCTCCTTTTATAAGGTCATGTTTAATGATCTGTTATTGTGGAGCACACCTGCCGATATTGAGTCGATTTTTGTATTACAGAAAAGAGCAGTATACGCTATTTAGAACCTCAGGCTTACGGTTTCGCTTAGATTACGTTAAAAATACTCCAATAGTTTTCTTAAGGTGAGTGATGTTCACAACATTAATACTAGAAAGAAGGCTAATCTGGTGTACTACATTTATAAACTTAGCAAATCTTTCATAAGGAGATGTGTAAATGTAATATAATAAAATTTCTTACAATTGACGTAAATGCCATACCGTACATTAAAAACTCGCGTCAAAAGCATTCTCATGAAGAAAGGTTATTACAAACTAGATGATTAGTCTAAAAATAAATCTGTTTGGACATGAGTTTAGTAGCCTGAAGTAGTAGGAAGTGTTTTCTGTAACTGTGAGTAGAAAAAAACTCCTTGGGAGTTTCGTGCAGCTTCTTCTTCCAGGACCACTCACGGTAGCAATTCGTTGAAGCGATGGCATAGTTTCACTTTGTTAAGGGTATATAAAAACCAACTTCAAATAAATATTGTTCCATTGATTTATTCATCCTCTACAACCCTATAACTAAATTGGCAGTTATCCTTCTTGTCGAGTGACGGATTCGATTTGCAGTCGGGGCTTACTTATGTGACATTTTGTCCTCGAATTGTGGTTGTTAGTGATGTCTTTGTGAGTCCATGCTACTGGCTACACGGATTCCTAGTACGGATGTGTGAGTGTTTGAGCAGCTAATAAATACAAAAAAATAAACGTTTACACATTCACACCGCCGCACGAGAATTCCTTGCGTTGCGAGTGGGTATACACAAATACGACATTACAAACACCTATGACTCGGGAACAAACATTAATCTGTCACATAAATGTCTGATTCGCTAGGCAGGCAGGGTCACTACCAACTGGTCTATGGAGTCGTCAATATCAATGGACTGTATTCTAGTTTTTCAAACCAATACTCAAATTATTTTTTAAGAAACCTGTTTCAGCGCTAAACAGCACACTACAATTTGTTCTAAGATAACATTAATAATGATTTTGTATACCAATTTGATTTGATATTTTGCTACAAAAGGAGGATAGTTGAAAACTCTACAACATGTAGACCAAATACACGATTTTTCTTATAAGTATTCATTCGTAAGCACTTTCAACTTCTGATTTATTGAAATATTCTATCATTTTATTCAATAAGATAGAATGTGGAGATTGCTCACAACTGACGCAAACCAGTGTCAAAAAACTGTCAAAAAAGTCACGTACTATGTTTGTCTGGTAGAGGGTCGTAAATTGGAGGATGTTCCAAAGTTATTGCGCTTTACCATCTAAGGCTACATCATAGGCTTACGCTGGTGGAATTATACACGAGGTGGGTCATATAACAAACTAATTTATTTCTTTGATATTGAAGTAGAACAAAGACAGTCCATCGTCATCAATCTACCTGAAATAGTATCTGCATGGTACATTTGACTCCGCGTTTTGAAATAATATCGTGCATGTGCTTAACGTGACTTGGTAAAGTCCATTACTAGTCTTCGATGATTGCATCGTAACAGCTCATTAACGACACAGCAAAAGGACATCAGCAAATCGCACCCTTAGAATGAAAGGGACTTAACTCAAAAATTGCAATTTATGGGAAATGACGAAGAAAGTTTTCAAAAAATTATGGTCTTGAGTAAATTTAAGAAGACTGATGTGTGAGGTTTTCCTTTTTTCCCTTTCTCACTCATCATTCGGGCTCTTTTTCACCATGTGGTTTTAGAGTAGGCTTTTTAAAGTAAATTTATAGGAAAAACTGGAATTTCAGGAATTTTGAGTTAGGTCACTTTCATTCTAAAGGTGCGAAATATTGTTTTCTTATACTAATAGTTTTGTATAATTATAAAATGAACTCTGAGGTTAATCTTTCAAAAACATTGTTCATTACAATAACTGTCATAATTTTTAGAAATGTATAGTAAAGTGGTACAAGTAGTTAAACTAGATGCACGTAAGGAATATATAAAAATTAATTAGATACATGTAATCATTCCCCTTAACTAATTTAAATTCAGACTTCAACATGAATGAAAACAATTCTCAAGTTTATAATTAATTCCTCATTCAGGAATAGGATGTTTGGAAGTAAGCCATACATAATGGGGATTTCAGAAAGTAATTTATGGTTATTAAAATTACCTCATAAGTAATGTCTTGTGTCTAACATTGAGGATAATGATATCAGTTATATTGACAATGTTTCTATTTGCCAGTTGTTTGGCTAGTCTCAGTTTTTTTTTATGTTAATAGCCGACAAACGAGCAGACAAGCCACGTGATGGTAAGTGGTCACCGTCGCCCATGGACATCAGCAAGACCAAAGGTATCACTGATGCGTTGTCGGCCAGGAAATGAGAAGAGGGTTAGAAACCAAGTACTGGCTCTCAAGCCCCCAGCCGAAACACGACACACTCACACGACACACCCAAGCAAGATGGTGGTAGCTAGCCAGGCAGGCTTCACGGAAAAATAATAATACCAGTAATAATATTAATGACTTAATAATAATACTGATAATATAATCCATATGCGAAGCCCTACCGCCGAGCAGGCTGGCTTCTGTCGCCTCTTACGACATCCTGTTCTGCCAGCATGGGATTGGGGGGAGTATTCTAAGCCGCCCCGATACGGCTAATCGACGTTGTTAGTAATCGACATTATACATGTTAACTGTAACGGGTACTCACGATTATTGTGTTTTCAAAATTCATAATAACAATTATCGTTATTAAAAAAACTAAACTTAAGATAAGCATATTTAATATATTTCGATTATAGATAGGGATATATAATTATTAGAAGTATACGACGGTTTATGTTGTCATGTCTATTAATTTTCGCAAAAAGACTCTTATTTAAACAGAAAGTAGATTGAATTGCATGCAAGACCCAAATGTAAAGAAGTAAACATCCGAAATTATTCGAAACATTTGTTTGGGGCATGTTTAGGGTATGAAATATTTTTTTTATTTCGGATATCGGCGAGTTACCGAATTCCATAACGTCCCTATTATCGACAACAGCTGGATGTTCGAAGATAGCACATGTTTATTAAGCATACAATATCTGAATATGCATTAAGCGCGCAATTTGATTTAGAGATACAAATTTGCATATTAAATGTGATGTATTATTTCGATATACACTAGTGTATGATGATGTATACACTAGCGATGAATGATAGCAGCAATCAGATTAAGTTACATTCATATCAATTTTTAAATATCTATTATTATTTTTTTACTGACATCAAAAAAGGAAGAGACAGTTATTCGTTTGTATTTTTTTTATTAAATTTTTATGTTTGTTAACTCAGAATTCCGTTATTTATTAACTGATTCAGAAAATTCCTTTTTTGGTTGGAATTATATACTTACTTTTTTTTTCTCACTTAAATTTAAACAAAAATACCTTCCCTAAGGTTGAAAAACCAAAAAAACCGTCTTCTTCAAATGGAGGTCGGCTTGATTTGTTACATTTTTTTATTATTTTATCATAATGTTGTAGAAAATGCAAAATAAGAAGCTTGTGTAGTTATATAAAATAAAAATAATTTCAATAAAATGTATCCTAGCGACATCTATGAGGTCAAGGCTAAACACATAATAAAATCGCTTCTAGCCAAGTATTTTCAGACTTTTTTTTATGTTAATAGCTGATAAACGAGCAGACGAGCCACCTGATGGTAAGTGGTTACCGTCGCCCATGGACATCAGCACAACCAATGGTATCACTGATGCGTTGTCGACAAGGAAATGAGAAGAAGGTAAGAAAGATAGAATTGGCTCTCAAGCCCCCAACCGGAACACGACGAGTCGTTTGGCGGCTGACTAAAGCAGGAGGGTGGTAGCTAACCAGGTAGGCTTCACAGGAAGACAATAATACCAGTAATAATATTAATGACTTAATAATAATACTGATGATATAATCTTTATGCGAAGCCCTACCATCAAGCAGGCTGGCTTCTGTCGCCTCTTACGACACCCTGTTTTGCCAGCATGGGATTGGGGGGAGTATTCTAAGCTGCCCCAATACGGCCACAACTTTATTTATCGATTGAAGAAGATAAACAGTTTTATAATATAATCTCATCTCATCTCACTCTTTAATAATATTTTTTACAGGGTTGAAAATATTTTTCACTATTTCATTTTATTTATACTTATTATTAACACACAACACAACAGAAAAATCACATCAAGTGAGTTATCATTACTACATATGGATATTAGTATTAGTACAGGCAAAAACGATGCCTTGCAGACCAAGAAGAGCTTGAAAATTCGCTAAATCACTTTAAGTCATATCACAATTGATTTAAGAAGGAAGACGGTACCTTCTAAGGTAGATAAAAACCTTTAAAAAATAATGTACATATAATTAAAACATGACACGCATAAAAATGTAATAAAAATAATGCTCTTTATTGTAGACCACATCACGGACCTGTTAAAAGAATAGTTTGAAAAAGACATTATACAATGGGCGTTCTAATCGTTTGGAAGCGATTTTATTCAGACAACTTTAAGGTGAGAACTTACAAGTATAACAATATTATTATTATTGGTAGGATGTACCAAGTAAAGTATAGGTAAGATAAGTAGGTAGCTTCTAGATAATAATGAATGGAAGGGGATTGAGAGAAGTAGGGAGAACCCAAATTAAAGATGTAAGTTCTTTGACTTGTGCTTTAAAAGAGGTTAGGGAACCAGCGCGGCGGATGATTTGAGGTAAGAAATTCCAAAGGCGCGGCAGTAACTGCGAAGGAATTTTGATAAAATGAGGTTGAATGTGTTGGGGTTTTGAGAACAAGGGTTTTTGAGGGGCGGAGGGTTCGATCATGGCTTTAATATACGTCATATAAAATTATACGTCACCAGATAGAATTTCATCTTTTGATGTCTCAATAAATTCGTCTTTCGAACGCTTTATCGTTTCGTGTTTTCGTGAATATTATTATGGAATCGTATATAAAGGACCATTCAATTTGATATTATGTCGCAGAATTTTATTTGTAAACAATAACGTTTCAGTTTTATGAATAAAAATGTTCTTACACATTTTATTGTGAGGCAGTAATTGCCGCGTATGCCCGTTTGTAATACCAAAGACATCACCAATGCGTCATTGGAGAGAAAGGAAGTTGGGTTATCATTTTTAACTGATTTTTGGACTGTAACCAAACCTGTAAAGACATTTCTTGTTTGGTTCTGGGACAGTGGTAGTGAGCTAGGTAAAGAATCCTACCATTCACAACTAAGGGTGTAAGTAAGGTAGTGACCCTGTCTGCCGTTTTTTTGATTCACGGCCGGCAGATATTTAAGTGACAGATAAGTGTTTGATCTCGGGCCATGGGTATTTGTGATGTGTTATTGGTGTATATCCATGCCACTCGCAACACAAGGAATCCTAATGGGGGTGTGAGTCTGTGAGCGTAAAATAATTGATTCTTACAGAGCACAGCATCTTCCTAAGGGGATCAGGTGCCCTTAAAGTGTCTCATTAGTTGTTCAGCAGGATAAAGCTTTGGCGGACAGAAGCATCCATCTGCATTGTAAAGACGAAGAGGACTGCGCACGGTACACGCTGCAGTACTGCCCAGCATGGAAGTTTCAGCGACGGAACCTCGTCGAGAAAGTGGGCCCGGATCTTTCCCCGGCGGTCATCGTCGGGGCGATGGTTCAGCGCAGAGAAGCCTGGAACGGCATGATCACCTTCTGTAACGACGCAAAGTCTGCTAAGGAAGACGCCGTACGAGCTAGGGAGCGCGCTGAACCCGCGCAGAAACGGTACATAACGTCCTCCGATGCGGTGTCCCTGCCAGTCGTAAGAGGCGACTAAAATGGGGCTTCCGGGGCTAAGAGCGGCTAGGGTGGGAGCTCAAACCGTCCAGTCAGCGATCCCGGGAAGGACGACGGTATACGTGGCCGTATATCGCCGTAAACATCAGAAGGTTGGAGATGAGCGGAGGCTCATCACGTGCAGAGCCCGGCAAGGCACGCGCTCAGGACTCCGGTTGCGTTCCGTTGGAGATTCCGGAGTCCTGTACATAGCGTTGAAGTGCGGTAAAAATCCCACATAATCCGGTGTCGCTCCCACGGCACTGGGCACCTTTTGAAGGTTTCCCCCCTCGAAATTAAAAAAATGAGTGCGCCACGAGTTGGTGAAATTGACTTGGCTGCAAGGGAAGGATGGCACCTTTTTAACAGCATTTATGCTATAAATGAAAACGTATCTGTATATTAAGAACACTTAGTTTTGTGAAAAATAGTGAATGATGCACACTAGCAACTTGCACTCGCTTCACTTAGGAAAATTCCGCGAGAACAGCTCAACTTTCCGGCATAAAAAGATTCAAAGATTATGATCAATAGTATACGTTATAAATATGCCAACACACACATAAATCTGTTCAATGGTTTTAGTGTATTACGTGTAATTTGGCAGACCGAAAATAAAATAAGAAATATTTAGGCATCAATATGATAACAAAGAATATCCAATTGAAAATTTCCAAGGAAAAATCAATGTATCTATACATTTTTGTTATTAATATACACTAAAGCTTGGATAATTTATTGGCAGTATTGCGAAATAGGTTCGGAACAAAATAAGTTCAAAAATTACATTTTCATTAATAACTAGTATTTAAAATTAAAATTTGCATTACCTATGCGTTTTACGTAGCATTTGGTCAAATAAAGCAGTGTTTGTTTTTCTACCTATTATTTGCGAACTGTATTTGCACATCCAATAATTACTGCAAAGTAGCACGTAAACAAAAGTAAGTAATTTTTGATTCTAAATTTATAATATTATGCGCGTTTTAATAAATCAATACAAACGAATTTTAACATTGTTTGAAAATTTTAATTTCTGACAAGCCTTCTTAGGCTTAGTTATACACTGGAACGCTCTCCTCCACAAGGAGCGAGAGACCGCATTAGAGTCTACCAAGAGACCACCTGCACATTGCACCTGCATACCATTGAGACGCAACGCTTCACTATTACGAAGCGCAGTATCGCCTATATATTATTTTTTGTTTATATATACATATATTGTCGTTTATACGTTCTTATGTTATAATATAGGCCTAAACATATTTTTTTAAATTTTGGGCTGTTTGTCTATTTATCTGAACAAATAAGAAACAAACAATTAACATTAAAACTTAGTATGTTTTGACCACAGAATAATTATTAAACAAAAATGCACATTTTTCTTACCCCGTTACCCTGTTGTATAAACTTTATTTATATTGTCCTCTACAGAAAAGCTGCCTGGGAGAGATAAAGCTTCGCGGTAAGGTCGCCCTTTGTATACCTTATGTATACAAATGTATGTACATATGTGTATGTTTATTTGGTGTACAAATAAAAAATATTTGTATTTGTATAGTAATAAAAATACTATAATAATAATGTTTTAATTATAATGGTTATTTTTACCGTTTGGCCAAAAGCCCTCGGTGGTGATTATTACCTAAAAAATGGGAGAAAGGAATAATCCATTAAAATATCGTTGTCTTTTTAAATTTTCAGCTTTCTGAGGAACATTTTTTTGAGAGATTATTTAAGAGTTTTTTTTTTAATTAACGATTTTTATAAAAAATAATCAGACACGGCTTATTATTAAGAATAATCTTAGTCATTAGTAATACAGGAATAATTCCCAACCAAATGGAAAAACGCAACCCTTAAGTAATTATCCATTTTCTTCTTCATCATTTATCTATCCTTGTTTGCGATTTTACTCATAGACTTTAATGATACTCAAAGATTTTTGTACTATATATGTACATATAGAGAGGTAGATCTATTAAAAGAATTGCAAATACAATAGAGTATTAAAATTATGAATATGATTATAACGGACGAAATGTGACTATATTTTGAGTTATAATGACAACATTTCTTCCTATAACGTTTTTCGAATATACATATATTTGTCTAGTTTTCTAATACACGTACGTCGCTAAGCAAACTTCGATTCGATAATATCATGGTCTCTGCCATAACTCAGCCAGGAAATCCATTCAAAATTGGTCATAGATATTATTAATTGCTCCCATTTTCAGACATATGTATTTTATATGTGGTCTATATTTCAGAGACAGTCATGAATACGTTTGTTAAACGGAACGCGGCATGTGACCTGAGTTTTGTCAGCACCGTCGCAATGACTCAATATTCGGCAACTCGTTCTACAACGAAAAGTAGCTAAGGATAGGGGCTATGGCAGTCCTCATTTGTATTATGACCGTGCTGGAGGCTGGTGTCTCGTTGCCAGAGATTGTTACACGATAATTACAAACAAATTATTATTAATAGCATTTCTTGTTGAGACGTTGCTCTGTTCGAATTGCCAATTATCCGCTCGTCAAGATATCTGACCTTCACGTAAACCATGTATATAAATATTGGTGGTCCAAAATTAATATGTGCTTAGACTTTGATTTCATTGGTCTGAAAATTAAGTTATTAAACGTAATTGAAATTACGTTGGTAATTTGTGGTTAACCACTGGATATTTAGAATTTGATTGTGAAATTAAAATTGGGAAATATAATTACACCGTTTAACAGCTTTTCACTTACCCGTTCAATTGTATATACATAAATATTTTATGTATAGAATAATTAATTCAATTGCCACTTCGATCTATCCGTTATTTCTTCAATATACTAGTATTTGGAGTATTGATGGTCGATAATTAAAACTGTTTAATGGTCCAGTTTTTATTGTACATTGCGGACAACCAGATCAGTAATTTAAAATAAACTAAATTAAATAAACAAATAACTTAGAGTTTTAATAGCCGGTAGTGAAAAAATGTTTAAAAGCACAGCTCGATTATTCAACCGGCTCATGAGATCAGTTCATTGGTATGAATAATTGTCACTCGCACTCGGAACCTGTGTCTATTATATTGTACTGTATTGCGTTTGTCTATGTATCAGCACGGGTCTTGTTATGTGAGAAGACACGAGATGAGCAGTAGAGTAATTATATGTAGGTTACAATCATTGTAAGGCTCACGTACAAATTTCTTAAAAACTTCACTGCACAAATAATATGTTATGAATGAAATTTTTTATCGCATTATGTAAGCTTACTAAACAGTATAACAGTGAGTTGTTCAAGGCGGTTCTTACGAATTTATCTCCATTGTAAACTCTGTTTTACTCGTGGCGCTTAAATTCGTGCATTATAAAAAAGGTATGTCCCGAAAGTTGAGTATCTCTCGTTCACTGTTAAATAAAAAGTTTAGCCACTTTGTAACTTCGTGTTATGTAATCTTTAATAATGTACGTAATGTACGTTCATATTGTATAGTTAGTATCATATTGTGCGTTCATAAAGCAGAGTTCGCTATTATGTTATGATGTTTAAATACAAAAACACAAGCAAAACACATAGTAAAGTTGTAGTAATTTGTTTTTTTTTTTTTAATATATCCATACACGTTAACTTTTACTTTTTCTTCTGTTTTCTGTCCGGTTAAATGGAATCCTCTTCTTTTAACTTTTAAGATCTTTTGCGTTTTGAAGTTCACTGCCTCCTTATGTACTATTTTCTATAGCTGCTATATACTATTTGTTATTATTGAAGGCCTTCAAGTTGTTATGATCTTAAATCGTTTTGGAGTGCTTCAAGCCGTATAATCGATATACGGATTGGACACTAAGCTTTCCATTAACTCGCTGTACGCTCGCTGTGAAGTACGCTCCAGTCCTTTATAATCACGAGGACAAACTATAGTATCTCCCGTCTCGTGCATGTGTGCTGTAACAGGTTAAAGCCATGCGGTTCCGTAAATATAAACTTAAAGGAGTGGTACTTTAGTGGTGTGAACGTGAACTCCACACGGCAGAGTCTAGTTCGAATGTACAAATTTTATACTTGTTAAAATTTAACTATCACTTGTTTTGGTAAAGGATAAATTATGAGGAAGCCTGTATACCTGAGATTTCTCTATAAGTTCTTTAAGGTGTGTGAAGCCTTTCAACTCGTACTTGATCATCGTGGCGGAGTATGGCCTTAACCATTCTAATTGTGAGGTGAGACCCGAGCCCAGCTGTGGGATAGTTATAAATTGCAACGTAGGGAAAGTTGCTTCAAATTATTTGTCTCGTATGAAGTGGTTAATGTTGTCCTTACTAAATATGCGAAGATTCTTGAATTCACCATCGACGCCTGAACTTTTGGGAACACAAACTAGATTTGTTGAAGGCAATTTATGTTTCGCGATAAGTGTTTTTAATATTATTGTTGTCAGTAGAATTGTTGTTTGTATTCATTAATTATATTACTCTAGCTCGCCTAAAATGATAGATAGGAAATATAATGAAGTGAATTCGATTAATTTCAAACTAAATAAATAGGTTTTAGTTTTAGTTAATCAGAATTGATCAGACGTACAGTATTCTTAGTGATATTCTTCTTCTTATCTGATATGATATTCCTTCTTGTACGAGTGAAAAGGACCAATGCAGTTTTTCTGTCATTCTCATTCTGCACAAAATTATATATTTTGATAATACTATCTACACTTGAAGTGTTAAAAATCTCCCTCTAGGAGGAATTTTCGAACACAATATGGCATAATCTAATAGCCGATTAGTAGCCATAAGTAGCCGATAGAACGCTTAATGACGTCTTCGTTCGCCGGTTATTATGTTATCGCATGAAAAATGTACTAATCCTTAGGTTACTGTTGATAATTATATGTCAGTCATTTGTTACTGTCAAGAAAATAAAAGCATGTGACAAGGCAATTGACCAGTCAATCAAACTAAAAATAAATTACCTGAAACCTGACTCAGAGCTTTACGACCCACCGCAGACGATTTAGATTAAACTCCACCATGTAGGTTCAGTATCGATTTTGGAAGTAGTAGTAGTAATTAAGTTCAGTTCTAAAGTCCATCAAGAACAAAACAAAAGTTTTGACTACAACAAAGCTTTATAAAATCGAAATAAAAATAATATGCTATAAACAATTTTTATTTATATTTACAAAAGCTGTTCAGTTCTGTGCTTTTAGCTTTCAGTAAAAAGAAATTATGGTTTAGTAAAGAATTAAAAGTGCTTCTTGTTAGAAAGTACAACAACTTAACTGGCTTTAAGGCTGAAAATATACAGTAACAAAAAACACTTTAAGCTCCTTTCAACTCGAAATTGTTCCTAATTGCTCTCTTGCGCCACTAAGTTTGTGAAGCAAATGGATTTTGTAAGTTACTAGATTTCAATCGCATGCAAATTTAATATATAAAAATCCATTTAACTGTAACATTGATATCTATAATATGGATAATATATGTTTTGTAGGATGCGACGGCAATAATTAGAAATTAAATAATTGTCAGTTTTACCATGTCACAATTTGATGCAGCCCCATCTCCGTCATTAATTGCAAGGAAATACATTTTTGTATAATGCACCCGCAACACAAGGAATCCTAGTGCGGGGGTGTGAATGTTTATTTAATTAATTTATTTTGCATTTTACATAAACAAATCAATTATCCAAAAATATCTTTGGTTCTATGATTGCCCCACATCCATTATTATTATTGGTTCTTGGCTCCTTCAATTCCACTGCAAAATGATACGATCAGCTGTAAAATGGCGCGAATGAATTTAAAATAATATTGTGGCTATGACAGCCGACAAATGTCTAACTAGTGGAAGTAGGACTAACTTATCGAAATTAAATACTAGTGGATTGTTAATTGAGGAGATCATCCGTCTATCTGTCTGTCCCATTTTGACACGCTTTATATTTTAAATTCCAATACGTAGGCGAATGAAGTGGCATATGGTGGATTTATGAAAGAATGAAATTCAATGAAGGGTTTTAAACTATTATTTTAAACTATTTATTGAACTAAATATCCTTGTACATGTTTGTGTATCATATTATATTGTATCATGTGATGTCACTGGCTGATTTTGTTCCAAACGAAGTAAATATCAGCAGCTTTTAAACGATGTATAAGAATTATGAAAACCACACCTGGAAGCAAATGTTTGTATGGAGTTCCTCTACCAGAATAGAACTAACATTTAGGCACTACTAGCGTCAAAGTTAATGACATTTCAAAAATCTTGCCGAAACAATAAAAAAAATTAAAAAAAAATGCATCAAAATAGCTACAAAATATTTTTGACAACCTTCAAGCCTGGAAACGAAATAATAATAAAAATGTAACTTTAAAAACTTGGAAACTACGAGATATGAATGTTTTTTTTAATAATTTTATAGTTTTAATAAAGCGATTATACATATATGATCTTTATTAAATTGAAACCTAATAAACCCTTGCGGTAAATTACAATGCAGTCCTAAATAATAAATTAAAAAAAGTATATACTTAACAAGTTGCCCCAGCTTATTAACTTCTTGAAACGCTAATTAACAACTCTTTGAAGTATTCATCAAGCGATTTCATCCCGTCTCTACACCGACCGCTGCATCTTAATTATGCAATACTATTTCATTTTGACTTTAGATTGAAAAACCAATTAAACGCCTGGAAAGAAAACTTTAAAGCGTTTTTATAAATAATAAATAATAGTTTCATTAAATGTCGTAAAAATAATTGCTTACATTATTTAGTTTTCTGTTCATTCTTTTATGCATTAAATAAATATTATGAATAATAATTACAATATTCAGTTTGAAGTAGTAGTTACTCAAAATTTCTTAGCAAATATTCATCAAATGTTGTTAAATATTCAAAGCATTTAATATTATATTTATATGTATCTTTAAAAGAACTAAGTTCAGATCCTGAGTGAAATCACACGAACTTCACTTGAACGTTATTTACTGCGTTATATTTGCGATCATGTTAGAAAAGTAGATATGTGTAATTCTTGTTTACTTTCTTTGGCTCTCCGTTTATTTTGAAATTCAAATATATGTGAAAAAGACTCAAACGTATTCTGTTTTAATTTTTTTTACAAACAAATGAAAAACTTATGTAACTTTAAAGTAGACTAAGTACAACGTGGTTTTAACATTTAAGTTACCGAATTATTTATACTAATTAAAACCCTGTGGTAAACTTCCACCCGCATTAATTCAAATGCAAACCTAAATCTTACTTTAGACTTACATAGTTGCAAACTTAGTCTTATCACCGCAACTTGTGAACTTATCATTTGGCCTCCTCATACTTGAGTTCCCTCACATGTAAGTTATGTACGGGCCTCCATGAAGCCAAGTTTGGATACAGGCTGAACATGAACAACGATATCCAGTCAGACGTGCGGTGATAAACTGCCTTTTGTGTCCCACAGATTTACCGGTATTCCATACGTAGAGTGGCGCCCAGCATGGGTCTAGGGTAGCGATATTTAATTGAACGTAGATATGGATGTTTTAAAATATAGGGTGTAACAGCAATTTTTAATCAATCAATGTTGTAAAAAAATTATATTTAACACCATATAACACCATTAAAACATTGGGGAAGAATGCAACATAGATAATATATTTTTTTCATTCAAAGTAATAATAATCAGGATTTAATAAATTACATGTCATTTATTAATAAAATGTTTTATTTTACGCACAGAAATGTAAACGTAAATGTGCTGATTTTTATGTAGATACATTTGCTTTAGAGATTTCTAAATGTATACGAAGTGTTGAAGAAATGATCATGGTATTACTACTGGTTAAAATGTGGCATGACATTTCCATTTAAAAAAATATATAACAAATAATAAACAGCTCATAATTTATTAATTTACAAACTTTCGTGAACACCTCCCTTTAAATTATATTTTTACTAGTAACCCACTCTTGTTTCAATTCGGAAAATCGTCGTCTTCGTCTTACGTTTAGAAATAGCACTCGCATTGTTTTACGAATTAGAAATTTCGCGGGTTTTTCTGGTTTTGTAAATTAGGGAGCGGGAGCAGGAATGGGGCCAACTAAATTTAGTTCAGTTTAACTCTTTTAAGACACAAATCCGTGCGTTCCAACAGCCCTCTAATCATAACTAAGAATATTGGGATTTTGGGGTTCACATCTCGAACAGCTTGCAGTACAGCGGTCATGTGGAAAAAAAAGCTAAATTAGCTTCGAGAAAGCTCTGCGTACAGTAAAGTAAAGCAAAGTAGTACTTCAAGCCAAACCAACAAACTTTGCTTTACAAAGCTTAAGTAAGACCGTATATGGAGTACTGTTCCCACCTTTGGTCTGATGCACCCAATTACCAATTAAATCCACATGACTCCGAGCAGCGGCGTGCTGTGCGAGTTGGCGACAATCCCAAGATCACAGACAAGCTAGAGGAGTGAAGCCTCCGGAGAGACAAAGGCTCTCGTTGTATACTCTATCGTTTATAGAATAGTGAGTGTTCTGAAGAACTATTCAACATGGTTCCACCAACCTTTCTTCCCTGCACAACGTGCCAAAAAAGTTTTATCCAGGCCTTAACACGTGACAATCTTCTACCGTCCGCTTTTCATCTTTGTATCACGACCTGCGGATTATGGAATGAGCTTTCTCCTGAGGTCTTCCGCATTATGATAATATGGGGTGCATCAGAGAATGTTAAACGAATCCGTCAAGGCTGTGTTCATACTTCATAATGGTGGCTACTTACCATCAGTTGAGCAGTATGTCTGTATATGAAAACAAAGCGGGTGCTATTTATTTCTAAACGTAAGGACAAGGTATTCTGAAACGAAGCAAAGGCGAGTTTCTAGTACTTGATGTACCCAGACCGGTTATTACTACGTGGTTGAAGGCAACAACATGTAACTAACATGAATACATTAACCAGTCATATATACTTCTTTCTAATAGAAACGCAAAATATCGTTTAGGGAATGCCAATATTAATTCAGAGATAATTAAATAGATTACTTTTTTCTCTGACAGAAAGAGCGCTTGGTAAAATACAACGGTATAATTTAGCAAAAGCAGTCTTCTTAGAAATTCTTGATAATGTCAGAACTATTTTAAATTGGACATTTAACGAGTTAATACCAAAATAAATGAGAGAAACTCTTAGACAATAATCCTAATTATGAATTATTAAGAGAAACAGATTCCGAGCGGTTTTTAAAAGTTATAATACTTACTATGTGTATGTTAAAATATTCTACATTTACATTTAAATAAGACAGTCCAAAATAATAGCTTAAAAGCTAAACGTATAGGAAAAGTAATCATAATGTATTTAAATTCTCTACAGCAAAAAGCTTTAAATCTTGACTGTACCATCGCAGATATTATGTTTATGAGTTTTATAAATTTGCAATTTTTTCATTATTTGGAGAAAGTTTTAACTTTCTCCGTGGTTACTGAAAAGTCCTACGTAGTGCACTGCAAATGACCTCTTTTCCACTCCATTTCGTAATTCCATCTCCATTTCGTTATTCAAAAATGATATGATTTCGAAATGTGAAATTTGCTACTAAATACCCTATAGCTTAGTACAGATCAAGTTGGTAGACTTTTTAAATACAATTATTTTATATACAATCTCTTATGTAAATATGTACACGAAGTATTTTTTACGTAATGTTTTTAGTAATTACAACTTTTATTTATACTGTGCCATCTATGGATACGTCTTATCAGTGTCATTTGTTATCAACAAACCAATAATTCACTGGTTGAATGGCGAACAAATTAGGCCTACAATAGTGAGTGTTCATTATATCAATAGCGATATTGCCATAAACAAGATCAATTCTTCATTTGTTGTTTATATAGCTTTCAAATATATTGTGTCATGACGTCTTATCTACGTAGAATCTTATCAATCATCCGCTTGTGGAAAGGCGCCCAACTTGGTCTAGGATTATACATTTGATTTCAAGTCGGATCTAGCTTGTGAAATAAAACTTTTCTAGACGCAAAATGGGAGATCAAACTATAAGGCTCAAACCGCATCAGGGCGAAAAATATATTCTCGTTCTTTTACGTTACATTAATCACATAACTGTGAATACATGTGCTTCATGAGTAGTACCAGTGCTACGATAATGTGTGTGGTTAGAGCACCATAGAATGGAGTGGAATAGCAGTTTAGTGGAGAATGGAGTAGGTTACTATATAATTTTATCATATTTTAAACTCATCGAGTGAAAAATATAAAATCCTGTCACTTCTTGTACTTGTACACACAGATTTTCTTATAAAAGCTAAACCAAATGTTTTCAATCCAGAAAATTTCCAGAAGCCATTTTTATAATGATAATATTATTTTATTTCATAGAGAATAATTGTATCATATATTCATAGCTATAGTTGTAATATTTTGTAATGAGGTATCAGAGATAATAAGAAGGTTAGCTTAAACCCTACTAAAAACTTTCAGTTGCCCAGTCGAACCAAATGCCGAAAAGAGGATTTTTTGGTATTAGTCGTCCGAATGCCATTAACGCCGAAGTTCTGAAACAATAAAAGACTTGACTACTGATAAACAGATCGCGGAGCATCCCAAACCGCTTTCTGGAAAATTCTTACTACAAAGAGAAGATATTAGCGAAGTTTGAGTGAACTTTCGTGCTCTTGGGGATATAAACATTTTCTGAAGATGGTTGAAACAAAACATTCCGGGGTTGGAAATGTCAAATAATAACTATTTTTAAGAAAAGAAGTGGTTAAAGGTTTTTTATTGATTTGGAAAAATAAACGGACACACAATAACACTAGTGATAAGTAAAAAAATTATAAAAAATAGTCATAAGTAAGTGATAAAATACTAGTGTTACGTATTAATTTCAAACTTATAATATATACTTATGATATATTTTAAAATTTGTGAAGAAAATTATATTTGTATTAATAGAACAGTGTCTAATATACATTCATGAATTTTACACATCATAATTTTGCCACACTAAAGGCTCAATAAAACGGCACCGCTTCTTGCGGCCCGGGAATTGTAACTGTGAGGAAGGAAGACATTGGAGTGACGTTAGTTTGATATATGAGCGAGCCTTTTGTGCGTTTGTCGTTAATTTCACACAATAGGACTTGAGAAAGCCGCTTTTTATGAAAGCGCAGTAGCGACGAGTTGACGAGCAAGCAAACATCACATTCGTGAATGCCAACGGACGCTGATGTCATATAGACTTTTCTTCATCACGAGTCGATTTTATAAAACATTATTTGCTTTAGAAATTATGGGATGCACGTACACAAGGCGACTTTTGTTTGTTCTTTGCTTTATTACACATTAAACAGGCTGTCCCTTTGGCATTCATTACCTATATATGTTCTTAGCATCAAGACTGGTATCTATGGGTATGCAAATGACAGCACATTGGTCAAGAGATATCTTCCGAGTGCTCGAGCCAGTAGGGACACAATACATTCTGAAAGAGAGGCCGTGGTGGAACGTATGAATCTTACACTTAGGGCAGTGTCCGAATGAGGCGATGCGAATCTTCTGAGATTTAACGCCACAAAAACACAGACGTTCAGCGCCAAGAGGCGCCCGTTCATCTTGGCTCCTATTTATGAGAATGTATCCTTGGAATGCATTGACCGTCTTAAATTTTTGGGAGTTAAAGTTTCTTCGAACCTCAACTTTGGTCAGTTCATCGAGTCCAAAGCTAAAGCGGCTGCAGGAAAAATGAGGGTCCTTGCGAAAGTATGGCGGTAACTCACATGGAATCAGATTTTAACCTTGTACAAAGTTCAGGTTCGAGTCCATGTGTGGAGTCACGTTTGAGCTGGTGTTGCCAAATGCGCTGCGTCATCAGCGTTGGACTTGATAGAAATTGTCATCGTCATTGAAATCATTTGTGACCCAGATCTGCTTTTAACCAGTTTACAAAGCCTTGAGAACAGGCGCAAGGTTGCTAGCCTCTCAGTGTTTTATAGGGTGCATTTCGGAGTGTGTGCGGGAATTGAACGAAACGATTACCCCATTGTCAGTCGTGTTGTTTAGTTGCCCGGTGTGAAGTGTTTGTTAACAATTAATTAAAAGTATTAAACGATTATACGTCCACGCTATGTTCGACAATGCTGCTAAAACTACTGGCGTCGCCGATATATATTTTAGACTTTCGCTTAGTCCAGAGTTGGGGATTAGGCAGAGCGGCACATCGCTTCCGAGGAAGAAACGTAATACAGTTAATTATGGTTTACGTCAAAGTCGAGTTGGGAAAACTCCGCCGCACTTGGTATGAAGCACAAATCACGTAAATGCGCTTTGCTGGCTGACATACCAAACTTATTTTCTTCGTATTTTCCACTAAATATGCCATATTTAGATTAAAATAAATAGCTCCATAGCGTCTTTGTTCATTTTATAAGATTTTTCCTTCATAACAGAGCTATATACAGATTAAAGTCGCGTGAGTCATTCAGAGAAAAATTTAAAGAAATAGGTGTACTCACCGTAGCCTTAAGTCCTAATAATAAGATTCCTAAGACGTTACGCGGGTTGCCCATTGGAACTTTTAAGCGTTGCAATAAAACACAACTTATAGGCAAAGGATATTATAGTATAGATGAGTAGATGAATGACAAGGATGCCTGGACAAAATTAGTGTCATTCCGTACATGTTTCAACTTTTGTAATTACCATATATTGTTTAAAAGATGTGCTGAGGAGTTTCTTTCGCCGTTTCTTCTCCTCATTGTTAAAGCACCTTTTCGAAACGCTGGTATGATTAAATTATTTTGAATTTTGAATTGGAATTTTGAATAACAATTTTTATTTATTGCCCTATGAAAAACAACAAATATTAATGAGGGATTTATTATCGATATAGAGGTAAAGGACTTTTTTAAGGATTTATGTCTGTCTGTCTGTCCATCTTTTTGTGTTTGTGATTACGTATCACACTAAACGGCTGAATAGATTTCATATTTTTCAGCCCGGGCTATGGATATTTAATTACATACGATTTTCCCTCCTTGGCTGCGGCTATTCCAATAAATTAATGTTTCTAATTAATAATAAAGAACCGTTCTTCAAAACAATACCTGTCCGATTTCCAAACTTAAGGCTTAGATTTTCTGAAGTGAAGTAAGGGCGGGTTACTATTAATACCATATTCTATATAAATATTGATTTTTTTCTATAATATTACTATAAAAATATATTATTTATATAGTATGTTTCATTTCACATTATTTCACGTTCAAAGTAATTTATTATTCTTGGGATATAATAGCAAATATGGTTATGACGAAGGAATCTTAGAAATTTTATATCCGATATAAAGTAACAATAACTGTATTAAAATAATAAAACAAAACTAATTCACGGTTGGAATGTAGACTTTTTATGTGAATAGCCGGCCTTATATAATTTTCGGTAATACCAAAGACATCACCAACGCCAAACCAGCCAAGATAGGAGCGAAGAATCCTCTTACGAGACTACCAACGCATCCTGATCCTGGCTTCAATCAACCGCCTCAATTTTAACAGATAAACGGTGAACTGCTGGGCATATACACAAGACAGTTCAAGTACGTACTAACATAAAAAATCATTAATTGATTTCGATTTTTCCAGTGTGAATTTTGAAGAATAATGAATTCTAAAAAGTATCTAGCGGGTACGGCAGACGTCGGTCGACAGTAAATTTAAATAATTTCGCTTTCATCATTATCATCATCATCAGCCGGAAGATGTCCACTGCTGGACTTGGGCCTCCTCCATAGAACGCCATTTAGAACGGCTACTTGCCTCCCGCTTCCAGTGGTTCTCCGCAATTCTGACGAGGTCGTAATTTAAATTTTGATTGACAAATGTCAAATTTGTAACAATTTGAATACAGCGCCATCTGTTGGAAGTCAACATGATTGCAGCTTCGTAGCGATACAAAATTTATTGCTGACGCTATCAATAATGATGTTTCGAAATTATACAGTTGATAACAGATGCACTAAACACTTAAATCACTGCATAAAACAAAATAAAATTTTTGTGTGTAATTAATTTAATAATTTAATTAAATTTTAATTTTAATTTTTTTTTTATTTTTTTTTTATTTTTTTAACATACACAAATTTTTGTGTAGTTTTTAGAATAGTGATTGACGAAATAGGTTAATGTATCGAATTAACATGAAAAATAGATAAAACACGTTATAAAAACTAGTAACAAGTGTTTAAGATGCGTTTTTGTGAACACATAAATATTGTTTTCTGTAGCATAGTAAAGTTAAATTACTGCGTTGTTAAAAATAAATCAACATAATTACACAGTATACTTACTTAAAATAATATAAACATTAAAATATTACCAATCCTTTATTCAGGTAATCGCAATCAATCATAAACGAAACACGATTCTAAAATGTATTTAACCCTTATAATACGGTTGTAATTACATATGTTAATTAAATGTTTACTTTGTTTACATTATAACAGGCGGGCAATTTATAATGGAAATGATATTATTCAGTTAATTTTATTAAAAGCCGCTCCATCCGCGTCTAATCAAACTCCTCTTCAAAGGCTTAAAGGTATTTCAATAAAAATAATACAGTTTAACGATTTACAGTCCTACGAAAATGTTCGTGCATCGCTAGGTTTTATTTCATAAATGTATTTTGAATTATTAGTTCAAGAAGTTGCAATAACACATTATATCTTTAAACTTTAAAAGAAAACGAAGCAATAAACAATACATGATGGTAATAATTTTCTTTTTTTATCCTTACATATATATATTTTTTATTTTTACATAATTTAATAAGTTACAGTTAATATTCATTGCAATCCATAACTGTTCCACTGTTTGGTTAGGGTTTTCGTTCACAATGCGAGGGGTAAAGAGCATAGTAAACCACGCTGACCAAGTTTGGATTGGCAGACTTTACACATTTTTGAGAACGTTACAGAGAACTATCAGGTATGCAGTTTTCCTCATTGTGTTTTCCTTTACCGATGCAAACGATAATTCAGCTGTAATACCCACATTTTGAAAATTTAAAGATGCTTGCAGGATCCGAGATCAAGTCTCCCGTACGAGAGCCTTACGTTCAAACCACTGAGCTATCATTTAACCATTTCTGTTTATTACGACTTATTTAAGTTAGTAGCCGGTAACTGAGTTGGTGATGTGAATGTGTGATAAATAAAAAAACATTTTTTGTCAAATGGCGCTCACTGCCCTTGGACATCTGTAAAATAAGGAGTAAAAATACGGGACCGTGGTTTATCTGACTTAACAATTGAAACACGTCAAAAAAATCACAGAACGAATATGGTGTACTCACCTGGTTACCTGGATCTGTTTGACAACGAAACTTCACAAATGAAATACGTTAACACATTTCCTGAGTGTAACTGTTCTTCTCGGTGCTAACTTTATTGGAGACGTGCAATTGCGTTAGATTCCTTCTGCTGAAAGTCGTTTGGCTGTTTATATTACCCAATTTAATCCTGACGGTAATTGCATATGATGATACGGCTCTTTACTTGATGGTCCTGGCATCCTGCTTAAATAGGCGATTGTGAAACGTTTTTATGCTCATAATTTCGATTACAATGTTTATAACCCAAATGAACAAGGTAGCGATGACCTTGCCGTTGATAGCCCGTCAGATCTTATAAAAATATATTATTTTAAATTTTAGATTATTGGGTACATTACAAAATTCATCCGGTAGTGCACTTCACATTTCAGTATATACTTATCTCAACATTCAATCTACATGTACAATGAATGTCTAACAGGCGGGGCATATCTGGCGCTGAGATCAGACCACGCAAGTTAGATTGCCTCTCGTGTTTGTATTACACTCATTCTTCTTACCCTCGACGCCGGAAAAGTTGTGCAGGGCGATTTGCGTGAGATATTATTTAGGCTTGTACTTACCAGCTTTCGCTTAAGGCTGTGTTTTCGGTTGTTTTGTTTTAACCTCTAGAGGAAGTTTATTTTTACATATCAATGATTGGTATCAAGTAAGATTGTGGTTATTTTAGACATCGCTAGTACTATAAAAGTTACTACGTTTGTCTGTACATTCACGTAGTTAGTACCTTGATGATCAGCGGAAATGGCGAAAAAGGTAAATTGTCCAAGGTTCCTATTTTTATTATTTACTGGCCTTTATACTTCCCAACTTGATTGCGATGATACGTGTGAGTGTTGCCAAGGTTATTAACCTTGTTAACACGTAATTAATCACACACATACTGATACACGTGTCAAATGTATTCAGGAACTTGAATGACGCTATTAATGTTTTCTACAGCGCTTGCATATATAAATGCATAATCCGATTTAGATTAATCAGAGCACAGCATCGCTACATATGTACCTCATTATCCGTCATTAGTAATTAAGACTATTAATAATAGTCTACTACGTATAATATAGTATATATATATTATTTTAATTTACACTGTTATTAATTATCAAAGTTATTGAAATCTGTCAATCTGCACTTGGCCGGCGTGGTAGAACTATGGACTTAACATCTTTCGTTGTGAGAGGAAACGCAAGCCCTGCAGTGGGAAGATATGAGCTGTTATGACGATATCGTCATAAAATATATATTTTAACTATATTCAATAGAGTCATATGTTTTAATACAGAATTTTCGTAGCGTTGGGCCCTACTGCGAGATAATGTAACTTTTTTCCTGATGTCCCTCAGTGATGGACGAAAAGTGGGAGATAATGGGTATAGACGGTAATAAGTTAAGCATGCCCCTGACGTAAATTTACCATTATTATGACCAAAAAACGCAAATTAGCTTCACAGAAGATTGAGCAGGTGTCATGCTTAGGTCCCTTAATGAACCACATAGAGCCTCATCTACGAGTTTTTACTGGATATGTGCCAAATTTTCACTTTACCTTTATTGGAAAAAGGCAAATAATCTAGTTTAACAAATGCGTAAAGTAGATATAAAGTTGAGTTTGTTAGTGAAAAGGATAATGTAGAAGTTATAACATTTAAAATAAATGTAACCAAATTTGTTTCGCATAAAAATAAAATCCCAGTCAAATCCGAATTGGTCTCCCATGGGTTATGTGATACAAATATACGAATATTTCACTTTTTCATTTCAGTTAAGTTTTCCTTTAAACTATTAGCGTGTTTTAACAAAATTTTAGGCTTAGTAGTCTTAGAAAAAAACAAATATCCATGTAGGTAAATTGTCTTTATTTTTTCCTTTGTATTATTAGAATATATATTTTAAAATTAAAGTGACATACTCGTATTTCTTTTAAGGAATTTAGTAGTTCTAAAGAAAAATAGTAATTTTATGAAATTGTCAATTATGCGATAGAATTACGATAAATATAAGGTGAGAGATTTACGTGAAAAATATTAGATGTAAACACAATTATATTGACTTGTTTCGCAATGTCAATAACTATCAATGTTGGTAGTGAACTTAGTTTTTGTATTGGGAAAGGAAAAAGGAAGGTGTTTCCCAATTTCAAAGGTCAACTTTTGCAGTGGATACTGGAAGCATTTAATAATTATATAAAACAACACATAAAATTTCGATGAACCATTTACCATAAGCTCATCCTGGAAAACATGAGAAGAATATTAAGGCAACTTTAAAGTGTTCCTTGAGCAAGTCTATCTAACTTAGAACCTCATTAGAGAAGCAATAAAACGTTGTGCTCTAGATTGTTAGGACTCCTCTAGTATTCGTAAATGGGAACTAAAGTGTCTCATTCACGAAGTAATAAATTGATAAAGATCTTCTGTTACAGAAATATCTGGCATAAATGAAATCAATTTCTTATGTTAAGGTACGTAATCATTCGACCTCGTAATTATTATACTTCTTATGAAACGCTTAAAATAAATATAATATTTCAAAATTAGATGGATAGATTCAATGCTCGACGTAGGGCTCCCCAAATTGACGCTATTCCGAACAGTTCTGGTCTTTCTAAATCCGACAGGTTCTCGCTGTTTTATTCAGGTCCGGCTGGTGAGGAGCGATCTCTGCTTCTTTTACTGGAATGTGGACGCTGTTGTTTTGAAGCTGATAAATAAAATGTTTTAAGTTTTCCCTGTCTGCCAAGTGTACGTTGGCACACATATATTGTACAAGTTTTACCGACATGGCAGATATATTATTTTAAGGTAATAGCCGACAAACGAGCAGACGAGCTCTCGTTTTTTGAAAATTTGTACAGCAGTTTTTGAGCCAATAGTGTTTTGACAGACATCAATCATTCGATTGAGGCGAATTTTAAACAATTATAATTCGTAATAAATATGTGTGAAAATATACTACGTTGGATTTTTCAAATATATCAGTATATACTAAAGAAGGAATGAGATAGAGCGAGATACCAAGAGTGAGAGAACTTTAAAAAAAAGAAAGCGAATATTAGTCATATGAAAAAAAATTCGACAAAACAGGTTTCTAAGTTTATGCGTTGAACACATTTTTTATTATACAAGTTATTTAATAAACCGCGACAATATTTTACGAAGTCTGCTTATTACGACCATTGTGAAAGTCGCTTTACATGGAAATTAAGAGGCCAGATATATAGGCTTTAAATTTAAGGTCCACTACGCAACTAAATCCAAGATTTAAATAATTTAAAAAGTGCTATGCCTCTTTGTTATATATATTTATCATTTTTTTATGATTTCGTGCTTCCAAAAGCACAATAAAGTATCGATGCTGGTTGATATCGTAAATAAGTTACGGCCTGTTCCTATAATCTACCGATTCTTTATTGCTGGTTAAAAAATATATTACAGTAGCTAAAACTGCATTTTGTGTTTCTACGAACAACGATTTAAATCATTTCTATCCACGGTTTATACTTCCAAAACCTGCTTACCACTAGATAAGGATAAGTAAGTTCGTATAAAAAAGAATCGGAGCGGAAATCAACTGTAAGATATATGTATAAAGGTTATAGGAACCGGCCGTAAGTCTACTAAAACCTTTAAGTCTTGACTTCACTAGGCTGTCACTGGTTATTATAGAAGCTGTTTCCACTTATGCTAATTTTGAAATTTATTTTATTGGAGTGTTTTCTAACTGATGCCACCGTCAATTGCGCCAGTAGGTAGATTTGGAAATTTTGTGGTTATTAAAAAAGTGTTATAGATTACTAGGCATCAAGAGATACATGCTTGTAAGTGACAAAATTTGTTTATATTTCCAGCTTTTTGTCTTACGTCCTTTATCAGAAATGTTCGAACAATTTTTTTGATATAATATATAATTAGTTTAATAGGTATAAAAATACTTTACGATCTCAATTTTCAAAATCTATCCAGTTTTAGCTTAATAAAAAATAAAATTGGCAATTTGCCTTTAAAAATTACGTTCATGTTAGAAAATTATGTTCGAATGTATTTTAATTCAGATGTCAGATTACTGATAATTTGGAAGATGAAGAACGAATTTCAGCTCATCAATACTACAGCGAATCCATTTAGTTTCCCAAAATTGTCACGCAATCCCAAAACAAATTGGCGCTAGTGTTAAATTTCATAGTACGATACGTCAAGACACTGATGTTGGTTGGAATAAAATTCCAGAGTAGACCCACTGATTCGCGTTTGGATTATTATAACATTAAGTTCCATGGTTAATTTAGGTATGATTAATGGTTACAACATTCAGTGGTAATTGTCGTGCTTAAATTTAATCGCTGTATTTGAATCAATCACAATACCAGTATGATTTCCCTACGGAATCGGTTGAGTTTGGTATGTGAAATTTCAGTATTAGAGTCCTGAGAATCCATTCGGTCCAGTAACAGTAAACTCTGCTCTAAGAATTTAATTTGTCCACAGATCAATCGGTTTTCTAGCCAAGGTAGAAAAACCCTTACGAAAATGGAACGTTTCCCTTAAATTAAATAAGGGTTTTAGCAATACAGCATCCTACCTATAAAAAAGCAGCATCAGCGTACAGACGAAAACCGCAGGTGTTTCATTATTCCGTTTTAATGGCATCAGAGCCATCGGGTTACGCGTCAGGCCGACATAGACTAAGAGTAAGTAAAAAACATATATTTTTTAACCTATATACTTAAGGATCGGATATAAACCATATTTCGTGTTTATTTCTAACGTGTAAGACATGACTATTTATGATAAAGTAACTTAAAATTGAAGTATTTCAAAGTAGGTAGCTAATTATTGTATCACTCATTAATATAACACGGCTATAGCTTTACCCTAGTATAATATAACTTTATAAATAATCTATATAAATAACTATTATAAGCGCCTAAAATAACTTTATAAAACACGCTAATGTAAAACAGTTATACGAATTATGTATATATGTTTGTGTTGTCTATGATCATATTTTTGAATAATAAAATATAATAGAATATTTACACGAATAAGGTATTTTATCGATATACGTATTTTTTATTTAATATCTGTATAAAGCTGTATAAAGCCGTTCTTACCTACAATAAGACCTTTATTATATAAGCCAAAAACTATTTTTTAAATCTATGCTTGTGTCTATGTGTGTCTGTGTTTATTTTTGCACGTAGCTGCTGGAAACCAAAAGATAAAGTTAGATTCATTATTGTATCATGAAAAAATATTAATATGAATCTTCGGTTAGGAAACTAGTGAAGTTTTGACTGTGTTTGTACTATTATTGCAGTATTTAATGTTTTAGTTGAATTAGTAAAACCGAATACGTACTTATACAATGCCTGATAAAATAAAAACAATTCGATTGCGATTCGTAAATGTAGAGGGCTAATTTTCTGAAACGATGTGAGAGCAGGGTGCTAGCGACAACATACATTCCTTAAAATGCTACAAAAAAGCATATTTCTCTTTCACAATCAGCTCCAAGTCTAACCTCGCTGAGTACAAACAGCGCTCTACGAACTGAACGGAATTTCGCATATAACACTAGAGTTGTGTAATAAAAATGTGACAGCCCATTCGTTCACACTTCCCCCTTCCAGTATATTATGTATTGATATACTGCTATCTATATTCAATGATACAAAATGAAGTGTTCGACACAAATTGAACGCTCGCTGATCGGGAATATTGAAAGCCTAACGTCAATTCGATTATCTTTATAATAAGACGTGGATTTTCGGATCTTTTAACCGTACTGCGGGATTACTTTTTCTCGGTATCGATCAAGCTGCCAACCATGACAAATGTAAATTGACAAATAAAGTGGTGTTTCATTATTTTATAATGTAATATACTAATATAGGTATTTGAGGATTTGAAATTATTGTCTGACTAGGTTTAGTGAAGTTTTACGATATTTATGAAGTAATCATTGCATTGAGCTATCTGAAAGTTCACTAGTTTAGTTGTAAACTTATTAGTTTTTGTCAAAAAGAAAATAACACTTATGAGATACGAGATATTAAATAAATACAAATCTATTTTCCGAACCCCCTGTATCTTCCTTTTCTTATTTCTTGCTTTAAATAGTTACTGTTTTGGCAGTGATAGGTTAGTGTTCAAATATTTTTCAAACCCAAATAATTATGTATTAGAAATTATCACCTGATTTGATAAAGGAAATTACTGTTAAAAACTTCTACCTCGTGGGTTCTCCATGTTGCTCTTTTTTTAATTGTAATGTTTGTAAATCCATATTCGCTCAGGGTCTTGGATGGGGTTTATCGCTCCCGTTGTGAGAGCACCCAGCGTTGGGACAGTTAAGGATTCAGATTGGTACCATTAAGGGTTAATAACATTATATATTTCATAGCAGTCGCAGTATTATGATTCGATAAATTCGAATCAATCCAAGAAATTGCCCCATGTTATCCTGAGTGGCAATAAACTCCATACATATATTTATGTATGTTGGCGCTTATTGCGATAGGAATAGCGCAGCTCATATCATGACATCGGATGATAATACAATATTATGCAAAGGTTCAGCGCAAACAAGCGTTTTAATAAACGCTTCAATGTGTTTATTTATATATGGAAAGATTTATTAAATGGGTATAATGTACTTGTAAATAAAGGACAGGAAAGGATATAGTATTTGCTACAAAAGAATTTAATAGTTAATTTAATGTTCTAAACAAATGTTTTAAACAAATGTTCTAGCTTCTTAAACAGTAAATAAAGTAGGTTAAGTAAATAGAAGTGAAAATTAAAAAAAAAAACATTCTTTGTCTGTACCATGTACGCTGGTTTTCGATGCGACCAATTGATGTCTTGCTTAGATCAGTGTTAATGGCAATGAATTGTGCTTCAAAATTTTGGATGATAAGTTGAGCGATCAGTTAACTACATAAGAGTTGCCAATGCTCGAGTTAAGCACGAAGCCGATCTAAAATACGAATAAACTTGGAGTGAAATTGTATTACTAGAGTATGTTTGATAAGTAGAATATTAACAAAGTTGGCATTTTTTTTTAATTATACCCCATTCTATAACAAAATATTTACATTGAGAGGCACCGATTTCACACTTAGTAATTTGGATGGTTAATATAATTTAATCATGGGCTAACACATATTAAATATTTAATAATAATTACTAGCGAATTAATAGATAATACGTGCGTAAAAATTCGCTAGTCTTCCTCGCTATGAGTAACTTTGAACGCTGCAGTATTAAACCGCTCGTGTGTACCGAGATAAACCCTAGTGTTTACACTACTCGAGGGTAGCGTCTCACCCGGTTGTTTGCGTACCAGTCATCGTCATTTCGAATCAATAAATTCAACCCTTTTTATGATTCAGTCATTCCCGTTTTATTGCCATTGTACGTGTTTCTGAACGTGCATCGTTCAGATGCGATAAAATTCTGAAACTCTCCCTTCGGAAACGAATGTCCGTGTAAATATTTTCGTTATGTGACATTGAGATTTTGTGGTTTAGGTAGTGTGGGTAAATTGTCAATAATTTAGAGTAAGCAGTTAGGCTTGCGGAAAGTAAGGTACTCCTCGACTCTAAGCTAACTCCCCTGCTCGTGGTGAATTCTCCTGCACACCAGATGAGATACTGTCAATTGGACTCTCCTGGAGAAGGTCGTTGTACTCTGAACTATCCAGTTTAATATCGACGGCAAACACGCACGGTGATTTTATACCAGGGATTTTATGGAGCTCCGTAACCGTAATTGAAACTATCGGATATGCGAAATAATAATATATCCGACACCGTAATCGAATCTGATAAAAAGTTTTGAATAATGTTGGATAGTGGTAGACCAAATCAAAGACGTTATGACAGGTATTCGTTGTCTGACCCGATGTACTTATTATTGAATTATTTATTTTTTAAATGTTTTTCTATTATTGTAATACTAAACAATGGCTAAAAGGAAGTCACACTGTTACCTTGTAAATACTAATGTAATTTTTGAAAATATATGTAAATCACGTAATATCCGATACCGAAATTATCCGAAACAGCAGGATAATCCGAAATAATTTTATATCCATAGCTGTAACCAAAACTGGTAATAAACTATTAAATGTATCCGTAATTATATTTAGATTTGAAATTTTATATGTATAACATCCCTAAATTATACCTACCAGGCTAACCACTCTCCATCGAGAGTATACGGTGAAATGTTTTTTAAATATTATAATAGTCTCAAAGAATTAGTCACAAAAAGGTCTCGCGCTTCATTCTCCTTGTGTTTCATTTCTGGTCATGTATCCGTGATGCCATCGGTGTAACAGACGTTCATGGGCAATGATGACCACTTACTATCAAGCAGGATAGTTACTATCGTTTGTCGGAATTTAATTAAAAATGTCAAAAAACCTCACATTACATGAGTGTGATTTTTGAGTAATTGTTTTCTACTTTTAATTTTGTTTGTATTAAGTATTAATTAGTCATGGTGAGTTATATTAATAAGGAAATTTAATTACAAAAGTAGTATTGCTGTACGTAAAAATATTTGTAAACCTTTTTAACGGTTTTTTCGAATTAATTTATATCGTTATCTATGTTCTAAAATACAGATTTTTTCTTATTTTATTCTAAGTTAATGCTTGATTACAAACCAATCTGACGGGAATTGAAGATGGAGATAGTCTTTTATGACAAGGCGCACTAACTTAATAAGGCATTCTTAAAATCTGTGTTATAACCGAGAACAAACATTTATCTGTTAAAAATGTCTGCTTCGTGCAGTTATGGGTCACTAATAATCTAGCTACAGTCTTCAATGAAAATAAATGCTTTATTGCGCAACAATAAGGAATAAATTACCTAAAAATATTGGCAAGTGACAATAGACTTTAGTAGACACACCAATGTCAATTTCTCCATAAATATTTTGTGTACCAACTGTTAGATGGAAAAATATTTGTGTTACATAAGCCACTTTAGGTGAAAGGGTTTTAAACGCAATACCAATACTTTGGAACATAAATGAATATTCATTCGAAGTGGAATGTAAAAGAGTAGTATTTTATATAAACGAAACAAGGGCAGGTAATTAGTGGAAGAGAAAACCTCACATACTCACATACTGATTATTCGTACATAATTCTTCAGATCCCCAAAGATCCGACTAGGTACGTAATTTTAATGAGAGTATTAATTTTAAGGTTTACATTAATGTCGTCAGCGGAATTAAAGCCACCTGACTGATTCTATTATTAAATTCCGCTACCATATGGAGGCCTATTACCACAACAGGGAATAGCGTACTTTGTTCTAATTCTCAGAAATGGGATAATTATCGTAAATACAATGATATTATTTTGTATGGTTCCATTTTATTCAAATAATTCTGCAGAGGTCGTTATATGACAACGATTTTCATAGGACATGCCAATGCCAATGTAATCTGTGCGTAGTGCTAAGTTTGCACAGCTACCTGAATATTTACTACCTCCCTTGTGTTGTTAGGTAAGACTGATAAACAGATAGACGCGTGAGTCCATTTATAAGTTTCAAGTTTATATCACATACAATACAAGCCTAAAATTGTGTGACTTATTGCGAAATACTAGAGAAAAATATTGCTGAATATAGGTTATCGTGGGAGCGGATAGTACGCTGACTGGATATTTATAGCATTGATAACCCGAGATGATTTAAGGAGCGCAGATAACGCAAAACTTACCGTTCTCAGGATCCCATTACTTTGGTATAATCCGTGTATTGAAGTATTGGTGAAAGAAAGTTATGTAACTAGAGAATACAATGGGCGGTCTTACTGCCTAATGTCTATTAGTAAAACTTTGGAAATAATAAAAGGTATAATAACTTAATTATTCATTAATAGTTATAGTTGTTAAGCGATATCAAATAGGTTATTGTAAATAAAAGAAATATTTACAATCAAATTTAAAAGTCTTTATTTACATTACAAAATACTCTAGTAAAATAAAGAGTCCAAGGGCTTCATAAATTCATTAGTCCTAATCAATCTCCCCTGCTTGCAGTGCAAACATCTCGGCAACCGATGAAGCAACAGCGACAGATCCCTTCTGTAAGAGATCGCTGGGTTGTGTGTCACCTAATCCGGTAGCCATGGATGATATTAAGCTTTGTACCTTCTTAATGAAATAATACAATATGATGCTCTTTACCATTTAAAGCTACATCGTCAGTTACCATTAGGTGGAAGTGTAATCAAGCATTGACTTATAAGTAATTAAAAGTGTTAATAACATAAGACATTCTTTTGCGAAAATTAATTGTTATTAAATTTGTATTAATCAACTTTGTAACTGTACGGGCTATTACGCCGTACACGAATCTTTAGATATCTGATACTATACCGAACGCAAAACTGCAGTTCCGCAGTATGTACGTACATATCATGCTTACATTTACAATAAGCATTTTTACTTTACTTTAATAAATTAGTGTTCAAACTGCACTCGTTGGGTTTGGTTATTTCAACGCCGCTGCCTTACCCTTCCTAAACTGTACACACTACAGTTTTTTTGGTCCTTCGAGTCGAATCTGAACCAGCGAGCTATGGATGTACAGTCCACACAATGTATGATGATCTCTTAGACATGCGTAACACGTCCCTCCCACAAATGAAACATGCATTTATAATTAATAAAATTATACACTATAATCACCAACACTGGTTTCTATCCAAGCGGAGCATCATCAGGGTAAATAGATAAATTGTTAGCTGCAAAGTTGCAGTCTTACTAGGAGGGAGAGAGGTGCTACGTATATCTCATGGTATATACTTGTCATATACTGTGTTCGTAGATTGTTGGAATGTAGATAATTATTCACTTATAATTATTTATTTAATATCCTCTTAATAATCAACCGTAAACTGTTTTGTTTCTGTGCTAAATAGTTTGATAACAAGTAGGTATGTATACCTCTTCCTTTTTGATAGTTATGTGATGTTTAAAATTGATATTACAAATATCTATGGAGGGGGTCACCACATTACATCACGTTGCCCGTGTGTTCATTTGTCCGCCGTTACAATGAAAAAAACGTTCCTTTCATTTAACGTGTGTCTGCACAAAAATATGTAAACTTGGATAAAAATAATCTTTCACGGATTATTAAGCAGAGGGTCTCTGCGTTCTCTGTGTTCATTAAACCGTCGTGAATTGCCTGCTACATACATATATACATATATATATAAGGAGTTTTATGAGTACGAGGGTGTTATCTATGCATACAAGATCATCCACCGAATTTTATTTTTAATATTATTACGTAAATGTAGTTAATGGATATTGATATACAGGAAGTAAATATAAAATATATACTGTGTACTGTTGTGCTATTAAATTTCACCTCTTAAATAGTCTATCATAGAAAAACACTTTTTCTTTCTGCGAAATAAGATTTTATCTCTTTCCACTCTAGGGTGTAAATTGACACGTAAATATACAAGTTTAGAAGTAAATGTTTTGTTACTATACAAATTTACAAGTTAAAGTTTAGTTTTTAGTTTACATAAAAAAGTAACTTATCTCGTGTGTATTGTTTTTGTATATTAGCATCAAATAGTGTACATAGTCGATGGTCCTTGCAGTCCATGGTTATTTGTAGTACATTAGACATTAAAGATGTGTTTTTGATACAGAACACGACGAAACCAGTCAATCGTATTATTAGTATATTGGTACATTGAATCCAAAACACGCTAAAAAGCACGCCCGATTCTAAAAGGACAGTGGTTTATTCACTAGGATGCATCGCGCATCGCGTGCTATCGCCATGTGCAGTTATTATCGGTAAAACTGGGTACTGGGTGTGAAAAAGTCGAACGACCTCCAACAGGAGCAGCCTAACGAGATTGCCTTTTCTCATTAGGAAGGGAGGATGTCTAGGATGCAAATTAAAGCCCTATTTAAAAATACTCAGCTATTTTAATAGTATTTTTCGGTTATTTTATTGTAACTTTTGTTAAGGATTTACAATGATTATGATGTCAAAAATGAGTAATCTTTAGAAGCCGTTGCTACTGTCATGTATCGGATGTAATTCTGTTTACATTAGTAATTATTTCATAATTGCAGTTACACGAACTAATGCTGTCAGAATCAAGTAAGTCTCTACATTTCATTTATAAAATAAAAATATTCTACCCTAAACATAATTGTAGTATCGAACCCTCTCTACATGTGTCTGATTCGAATTTGACCTTTTATAACATCTCACACGCATAACATCAGAATACTTATTTAGGTAATTTACATAAAATACGAAACGCTGCGAACCAATTACTGTTACATGTATGAAAAAGAAATCTTCATCATTCAAAAACACTATCTCAATCATTTATCTTCAAAACAAATAACACACAGTCGTTATTATAAGGACATACTTAACATTTACCATGTGAGAAAGCGTAATGATGATTATAGAGGAAAATAGAGCGACTTCTGAGTACCTTACATATTTGTTTACTAATATCACGAG